>CM076572.1:563988931-564238508 GCA_034641835.2 Pinus albicaulis
TCAGTTTTCCTCTAAAAAGCTCATCGCAAGTTTCTGCGATGCGATCCATCGCATATCACAAATCACATGTTTTGTTGTTTAAACAGTTTGATCCATCGGAAATATTTGCGATGCGATCGCTCCAATCGCATTTTTCCCCAGTACTCATCGCAAATCGCAATATCGCATTTTCTCTCCGTCGCGTAAATCCGCCATCGCATTTTCCACCTTTTGCGATTTGCGATCGATCCCGCCGGGCCCACCATATGATACCCCCGCCTTTCATATAAAAATGGTTTTTTCCTTTGTAAAGTCAAAACTGATATATTTTGTGGTTTACAAAGGTTTTGCCCATTACATCCCGCCACTGCATCTCCGCCGTCGATCTGCACCCCCGCTCCATGATCCAACGGCCCTGCTTCCTCTGCACAACCTCCAATGCAGTTTAACCTATAAACGTAGAATTTCATAACCTTCATTTGTATTTTGCAGGGTTTAACGTTTTTCGCTATATTCAGAAGGAAATTCGAAAGATGAGGGTGACGACCCTGCCTCTTTTGATTTGTCAAAGGAAATCGGCCACAGGGTGCAAATTCACATTTTCATCAGTGTTTCATGAGGCATTGATGCCATATAACCCTGTGCAGCCCTGTGTAACAGCGAAGCACCAAGAATCCGGCACAGTCAAAGAGTATCAGCTGTAGAAGACCAGAAATGTGCCAGCACAGAGAATTGAAGACAGTTTTATGGGGATTACGGCTAAGACTGTTATCAAAAGCCTAATCACCCAATCTAAAACATAGTCTGCAGAATACCTAAAGTTTTTTAGTGATAGCAAACCCTCCACCGCCACAAAAAGGAGGCGAATTGATTCCTCCCAGCGACTAAACGCCACCTGTTGCCTCAAACCTTTCAAACCAGGGCCGAAGTTATTGCAAAGGAAGATGTTTTGCCTCAATGCAACCGAGAAGTTACTTCTGCAAGGAACTTAATGCGAGAAATATCTGTAGAGTTATTTCAACCTCACGCCAAACCTAAAATGTCAACAAATTCTTTCCAGCAGACCTGATAGTTAATGTAAAATAGTTAATATAGAGAACCACTTGTAAAATTCTTCATCGAGCCCCTCAAAGGGCCAAGAAGTCTTGAATCTGTATTAATTACTTCAGCAGATCTTTTATCAGATCTCACCTCCTCATTCTTCTATAAATACTTCTGTAGAAGATGAGAAACTGTTGGATGCTGAGAACTTTGAATTACACTTGACAGAACTTCTATGTGTTATAGTGTTGGTGGCCATCCAGAAGCTTTGTTTGTGCTGATGCAGTTAGTTGAATAGTGAAGATGCTTCTTTGGCCAAACATTGGAGCTAAATATTGTAAACTGGTTTGACATCAATATAATTTTTTTTTTCCAAAATCTGGTCTACATATCTACATTGGTGCTTCTTTCTTTGTTAGATTTTTCCTTCTAGGTATGCCATATTATTCCTCTCTTATAAAGCAGTTCATAGTAGAGATTTAGGATCAGTACAGCCTATCAGTAACCTTCTACACAGGTGAAATATTTATCTTGATGTTTTCTTCAAATTTGTTTATTTAAAGAGTGATTTAATACAGTTTAAACAGTTAGGAATGTTGGCGTTCCCTCGTCCTTCTGCTTGCTTAAACATTGTTCTTGAATGTGATTTCCATTATTTGCTATTGAAGATTAGACTAGAGAAGATATGGTTTGCCCTGATTCCTAGATTCTTTTCTCCAAAGGCAGATTCTGAAAGTTTCCCTTGGTGTTGACTGAAAGCAGACTAGGTTTAAAAGTACTTTATCTGATCTTAAGTTACACTCTGTTTTTCTTATGTGTTTTCATACTTTCTGAAGGTAATTATGTGAATTACTGGATTGTTTGTCAATTAAGCCGCTTGAATACAGACTTGCCCAAGGAGTCAATGGTTAGCCCTGCACTTGGTTGGTTTTAAACAGTTACTTAAGAGGCTTTTCTTGTTTGGACTGACTATAAATCCTCTGAGAAATTATTATCAGTTTCCACCCCTCCAACATTTTAATGTTTCCATTTCATCATTTTAATCTCAATAATATTGTGGTATATATGACTTGCCCCTTGGATCACACTTGATGTTGTTGTTCAATTAAAGCCCAGATATGACTCCATAGCCCAATGGACTAAAAACCAGCGTTATATCTATCTATCTGCCAAAACTGTTCTATTTGCTTGCAACTTCTCACTTTTGAAACCTTGCACTTAGGACTTTCCCCTCAAGTAACATTTTATGCTCAACCATCCAAAACAAAACAAAACCCTTGGCCTTCATAACTAGCCTAATATCATTACCTTAAGCTTTTCAAAGATAATATCCATCTTTGCACATATTGGAGAGATCCCTCTCCGGATTCAGGAGGGCTAGATCCTAGAATCCCAAAGTTTGGTTGAAATGATGTTAACTCTGTGATTGGACTCTCCCAATCTTGCTAATAAATTACGGAGACCTACTTAGGTACTCATAATAAATTTCATTCCACTTTTTGAATTACGATTTCAAGCTTGGCGGCCTCTGGAAGTCGAATGTCTCATACCAAGTGAGGAGATGTGGACTCGGTTCTCTTGAATATATCTTTATGAAAACTATGATAATTTATCACCAATTTTTCTCTAGATCTTTGATCCCAACTTTGTGCGAGGGTATGGAACATATTCGTCAGCTCATGCACCTCTTGATCACTGTTCTTAGACGTGGTCCACGTGTATAACATCCTCACCATGCTCCCCATAGGATAGTATTGTTCCTTGATAACATCTAGGAAATATTTCCAAGTGGGTGGCGGGAATAAGCAGAGTTTTTGTCTCGTCCTTTTTCTCAAAAAGTAAGTTTCACGAGTCATGTTTATGGGGGTAGCTTTGAGGAGTGCAAAATAATCTTCTCCCGGTCTGAAAAGTCATGAACCGAGAAATATCCTTCTAACAGATTCAACCATCTATCTACGGCATCTGCGTCTATTTGACCCTAAAATATGGGAATGTCAAAATTTACTTGTACCTTAAAAGGAGTCGGTCGCGCCTCTAGAGTGGCTGCTAGATGCAGATGCGCCGCCGGTGGGCATTCATCGAAGGATCTGGGCAAAGTTATCCATCATCGCGTTCCTTTGTTTTTCGAGGGCCTCCTCGAGCAATATTTTGATAGGATCTCCTGCTCCCTCATCTTTCTTTTCGTCCCCCATGGGCATCCGTCGGGGTTTGCGAGGCTGATCTTGCAAAGGTTCCACCAGATCGAGCCCCAACTCCTTATACCCCGACCTCATTGGGGACATGCAAAGAAGGATCAAGAAAAAGCAGACCACTCTGATACCACTGATCTAGATTTATGCAGGAACACAACATAATACACATATAACCCCAATTAAAAATATGCAGCGGAAATAACGCTTCATTTCATTAATATCAAAGAACTGAAATTTGCTTACAGAAAGAATGGAAATAAACTAGCTAGGGTGCTGGTAGCGAATCTCTGAGAAGAGATGTGGAGGCTACAGACCCTTGAACTATGTTACAATGAGGCTCAAGGACCTATTTAGTATTGAGAAATAATGGATAGATGTAAACGTCCAAAAACCTAACCCTAAGAGATGAAACGCCAAAACTATGGGCCCCGTTTGGGTAAATTGGTGTTTCAACTTCCCGGGGATGTAACTTCGGCATACGATCTTCGTTTGACTTGTATGATACATCGTTATAAATATCTATCTGAGGACTACTACTATGGCCATGAATATCAATTTCACAACGAAGTCATATTTGCTAAACAAACGATGCCCAAAAAACGTCGTTTAGGGGCTCAAAACGGCTTCGGAAGTTCAGGACCCGAAAAAATGCTAAAAATAGTAAGTTGTGCCAAAAATGAAAAAATGAAAGAGACAATGGTGGGGCCCCAAGTGGAATAGGCAGGTGGCCACAAATACCCACCTGGATCATGGAAGTAGCATATGGTTTGGAGCTCCCCATTGGGAGTAATATTCCCAAAATTTCTATGTATCATGCCTCAAAAAGGCCATGGGACAACATGTAGTGGATACCATGGATCTCCCACCTTTTTATGATGAGGGCCATTTGGTTTTACAACCAAAGTATATCTTGGAAACTTGGGAGGGGAAACTAAGGAACATGGTGATTGGAGAATATATGATTCAATGGAGGAATATACCAGATGAGGATGCTACATGGGAAAGAGAGAAGATTTTTCGCCATCTATATTTGCAGTTTCTTGAGGACAAGAAACATTTGGGAGTGGAGGACTGTAATATTCCTAATTATCTTTTAGCTAGTTAGAATATTAAATATTTTTTTTGTCAATAAGATAGATGAATAAGAGGGTAGAGGGACCCATAAATATCTTTAGTAGGAATAAAACCACTTCTAATGTGAATGTGGATCATTGTATCTAGTTGAATAAAGCATTCCTCTGTGTGAATGGGGGCCAATGCATGTGGATGGGGTCAATATTGACCAAATAAAAGTGCAGTCATGGAGGTAGTGGAGATAGTGGACGAAAACACAGTCATAATGGGAGGAAGTCCCCATGAGAGTAGCATCATTATTGAGTGGGGCCAAGGGGGAGGAGGCTCACAAAGAATATAACGAAGGGGATGGCATCCATAGAAAACATTCTAAATATTTTTTATGTATGGTATTTTATGACTTTCTACATGCTTCAGTTGTTTAGTGGAGTCTGTTGTGCTGTTTAGCACAAGGGTGTTTCTGGGTGGAAATCCCACCCTCATCCTCGGGGGAATTTGAGTTCCCACTTAGGAGAGCTTCCTTTGAGCTACATTCCATCATCTAGCATCAGAACAATCTTTAGCCACCTTCAGCAGTGCAGTCTCCTTCAGGAATTGCACAATACAGGAGGGCAGTTTCAGTGGAGGGTTGATAACCCAATTTTTTGTGCTTATTTTCTAGTGAGGAGGGCAACCCTTCATCCAGAAAGTCACTAAGGAGGATTATCAGCTATTTTCTCATCAGATCAGCCACCTCCTAGCAGTTACCCAGTTGTAGAGCATAATTCATCCCTAGGGCTACAATTTACTTCTTGGGTATTTCTGGAAACCCTTTCTAGGTTATCTTGGAATTTTTCTAGAAAGTCCAAATCTCTGGTCCTAGCATTTTCTGAGCACTCTATCAGAAGATCTACCCATTCCCAATTTCCAGTAGCAGTTATTTTCAGTAGGATTGTGCATTCATCGCCTCCCAGTAGTTTATTTAGCAACAGTTTCTCATTTCTTGATGTATAGGGTCATTTCAGGCTTGTTTTGCCTAGCTTGAGTTTCTTTTCCTCAAGATCTTGTACTTCATTTTCTGCTATCATATATAATAAAATGGCTCAATGATATGCTCATGTTTTGATGTATTGATGTTTACTGCATTTTCTAGTTTTGTGTTCAATATTCTTGTTTTTCCTATTTTGGAATATTACATATCCCCAACTATTAGTTATATAAACATATCAACCGTTACCTCCTCACACTAATTCCAAGTATGTTTCCCACAATTGTTCACACATGTTCCAAATATCAAGACATCATGTTTATTAGTTTGAAACTGTAATTTACCAAGACTAAAAACCATGTCATAATATAGAATCAACTCATAGTCATAATAATAGCACTACAACTATCACATACTTACACTCAAGTACATATCAATTATTCTCAACACATATTGTGTTAGTACAACCATCTTAAAACAATATCATTCCTTCGCACAATCTCATAGAAACATACTCATATCATGCAATAAATCAAAAATTCAGACTACAGGTAGATGAAATGATAGACACCAAACTCTCAAACACCAAATAAACGATAGCGTCAAACATTCAAACACAAAATAGATGACATACTCAAACTCATACCTTAATGTATCTCAGGGGAGGCTATCTTGTCTATACAATCAATATAGATTAACACGATATATCTCAAAAACACGTCAAATCAAACATAAATAAGGTCATGATATCCATAACAATAAATAGCTTACATGTTCACATCATAAGCTCATAAATAGTTGTCATTCATGCATAACAATCACATGTGTACAATCAGTCTAGATTAGTACAACACAATGTCACAAATGTCAAATTGCACCTACTTGAATGTCATGACCCTAATAATTTTCATAGATCAATCCAAATTAGGAAAAAACATAGCAACATCAATACCTCAAATGCAATGACCCTAATAATAAGGAATATAACCACAATGCATACAACAACATGTTACTATCATTCATGACTATCTGACACATGTGCATATGACTACACTAATCAACTAGTATCTATCATACATGTAACTATAATAATAATAGAATGAAAAGAATATTAGTAACCCTAATACTTATAACAACCATTAACCAACATACCTTCATGCTCACCATACGAAATTGTATGACGATATGCTCTTACACCAAGGTCCAATTCTGCAACCTTGCTTTGATGATCTGCATTTCCTACTCTATCTTAGCCAACACATCAACATCATAAAAAAAACAACATCATGATGACACAAACTACATACAATGACCTCACAATGTATGTTTTACCTACTATACATGCATATTATAACCATGACAAGGCATGCATAACAATGTATAGACATTGACATGCATAACAAATTCATATACAACTAACGCACATTCATGACAAACACATCCCAACAACAACATCATAAAATCCTACATGGAAAAAAAACTGCAAAAATGACCACTACCATGCATACATAACAAGCACATATACAACCTACATGCATGCATGAAAAACACAGTTCGCCCATCCAGTCCAAGTGCTAAACCATGCTTTGATACCACTTTGTAACACCCTCCTCCCACATTTACCCAAGCTAACCGGTCCGCCGGGGTAAACATTTTATGAAGAGTTAATATGAACTGATGAACCAACACATTACAGACCTCCCTCAGGTGCTATAGGACCCCCAAGAGATAATCCACCACTCCAGGTGCCCAACCCCTGAGTTAACCTAGCCTTTCAATGAATTAAATCTCTAGTCGCTCCCATGACAAGGCATCCATGTGACTAAAATCCTCCAATCGCTCCCAAAATTCCTGTAAGGGAGAGACTGTAGTATTTTTCAACCAGTCTTGTGCCATAGACTGCGATATTTAAGCCACTTTTCAGGGCTAGTCTCCATACCACTACCCAGAACTTGATGGAACTTTCCAAGAAAATAAATGACACCAAGACAGAGAATCTAACACAAAACTTGATCAAGGACTTGACCTCAACAAGCCTAACCATGACAGACATTCTATCGAACACATCATGAACATGTAGTCTACAGTTCATAACAACAAATCTAAGCACATGGGTCTCATACTTATCTGAGAATCGTTACGTAGGATTGATGCCTTCTCACATTAGTTTCATTATAATTTATTCAGTCGTTCATTCATTATTGTTTCACATACTAATCAAAACATGATGAGATACATACATCATAATTTTCATAAAACATGCTCATAACCAACATATAACCAAAAAATTTAACAAGGATACAATACCCATAGATACCACATATGAACCAATAAATTTACACATGAAATACCAAGGAGAAGAAACTATTATTAATGAATGCATAATCCAACCAAGTTTGGGTCTCCACGTACCACCCAACCATAACCAAAATCAACTAGAGATTCTCAAGGCTAAACCACCTCACCCTCATCAATAGAACCATGCTTTACCATAATCCCCAAATCACTAGGCCCTAAACAAGCATGGATGCCATCGTATTTCTCCACCTACACCGTGAGGAATTTTGTTGTCTCCTTCTCTCTAGGATTTACCGTATATCCCACCATTCACCAGTCGAGATTCTAAGGCCTAATCAAGACTCCACCCTCTAGGTTTTACCGTATATCCTGCCAATCACTAAGCAAGGATTCCAGGGCCCAATACAGGGAACCCACCTTTAGGATTTACCGTATATCCCTCCATTCACCAGTCGAGGATTCATAGGCCCACCGAGGTAACAAAAATCTGACTTTATTGCAACCCACAATCAGGTTCAGGGGTTAATAAGAAAAGTCTTTACCACAATCCACAATATGATTTAGGGATCACTAGGCCATGTGTTATAACTTTCAGAGACCACCTCATTTAGTTTCAAATCCATCTCAACAAAAACATGAGAACTCCATCACACCATGGCTATCTGGAAATGGCAAGGTTAGGTTGAAGAACATTGTCACACCTCGAAAAACCCATGCCAATGACAACAAGAGAAGCAAGAACACACATGCATACCCATGCATGTGAAAACTAGCAAGGAAATCATACATGAAACTCAATACCTACAAGTAATCTCGTTGTAGCCGCTTAATCCTGCTCTTCCTTTCTTATCTTTGCTTCCTCTTGCCTTCTTTTCTTTTCTTGATCCAATGATAGAGTGCTCCAAGAAAACTCTAAGTGTTCAAGAGTGAGAGAGAGAGAATAGAGAGAGATATCGAAAACTGAATTGACAAAAGTATGTGAACCGATCCTCATAAGCCTTTTTATCAATGAGGCCTCTATTTCTTCAATTTTCATTATTTTCCTTCATTTTTTCTTAGGTCCCTATAATACTAGTGTATCCCCTTCTTGTTATTATTAGTGTAGCCCCCTTATTGTTATTGGTGTGCCCATGTAGTCCCCATATTGTTATTATTGTGTCCCATATAAGCCCACTATTGTTATTGTTGTGCCCTTACATTATTATTATTATGTTGGCTCTGATTATATTGTGACCCCTTAAACTCCTATATATAAAAAGGAGGTTTTTTCATTTGAATCATCTAATAATTGTTCATTTATGTAATTTAAAGGAGGTTTTCCCCTCGAAGAGGATAATTTTTAACTCGCTGATATATCTTTTCTCCTATTTTGTGAGCTAGTTGCATAACATTTGGTATCAAAGCTTTGGATTCTAGGGTTTCGCTTCTTCAAAAAGGACATCGTGGAATTTTCGATTTAAATTTTTTTCTACGAAGATTCAGGAGCTACAATTGAAACCACATGGAGTTTAAATAATTATGAACCTTGTTTATGAATTTTAGATCATGGTTCTCTATATTTTAGGAGATATGAATTGAGGAAGTTAGGGTTTTTGCATGCTCTAGAATTTCAAATCAAGCAGGTGACCGAGGGAAAATAGTCATAACTTTCGTTTCAGGCATCATATTAGAATTATGTAAGAAGTGGCCGAAATTGCATAGAATTTGGTTTTTACTATGTCAATTTCAGAGACGAATTTTTAAACAGTGACACGGGGCATCCCTTACAACTTCACTTTACTGAACTAGTCCATAATCATGTCATTGTGGGAGATTTTGCATAAATTTATCTTGAAGAATCCAAATTTGGTATAACTTGTGGAATTGGAAAGAAGACTCATAGGGACCATCATGCAAGACATTGTAGCCACCTATAATATTTTGTTATACCAAAAGGTGGCTAAGATCTTTGAGCCTCCAAGGAACAAATTTTATCACTAAAAATTGTTGGCTCTTGAAGACTCCTTGTAGGCCTCATGCCTCTGTCCAAAATCCTCATTTACTGTCCCATTTTATACTCAGAAAATTCTGCTGATTTCGTATAACAAACTGCTGAAGAAACCATCATTTTCCTCCCCTTTTTCTCCATATTATTCCTCTACTTTTCATGAGTTTCTCCCTCCATCCGTAAAAATCTTCCTGACATGGTTTGAAACTTCTTTTTGAACTATGCCGAAACCCCCAAATCCATTGAAAACCTTGAAATTTTTCATAAAAAACAAAGTTTTATTGCTATGGACCTAAGCCCCTTGGGCTAAGTCCTAAACCACTTCCCCCCACATGCCCATGTGTTAAAACCAAACGCCAAAGCTTTCGGCGCTAATCGCATCGCAAATATCCAAAGGGTGCATGACTTTGAACCATTACAAAGCTCATTTCCTTTGTAAACCCAAAAACCCACTTTCCGAAAGTTCTAAGTTAAAACTTAAAACCATGTGTTGAATATAAATGGGTTGATTGAAAAGAGCCGATCGCGCAATCGCAATCGGAAACAATACAAATGGGTTGATCGGAAAGACCAGGCTCAATGGCCCGATTGCGATTAGCCCTTGTCTTTATAACTCCCAGGCATATTACATTCCGTGAAAACCCCCGGCCCCGCAATCGGGCGCCTTTTTCCTTTACCTATATATTTTCCGCCCAATCCGTTAAACTTGTTTTATTCGCAAAAAACTTTGGTTTTCATGTGTTTAAAGGTTTTTCCGCCGGTGCGTAGGTCGTAGCAATCCTGACCGTTGATCTAGTCCTTTGATCCAACGACCTGCGCTCAATCGCAATCGCAAAATTTCAATCGCATCCCCTTATCTGCCACCCCCGATCGAGACCCTCCGATTAAATCTGGACCGTCCACGTGTCCAGATCGGACGGTCCAAAACTGCTCCTCCTTATTCTTCTCCCGCTATCCTTTTGCCTTTCTTTTCAGATCTCCATAGTTAGATGTTTTTATCAAACAGCCTGCGCTCTTTTCCATGTCCCCGGAAGCCAGTTTAAACCAAAATCCCGCGAGGATTTCTTTATTTATTTTATGTTTTGTGCAGGTTTCAAAGGGTCTTCGTCGTTTATTGAAGAAAAGTCGGGAGTTGGGAATGACGATTCCCATGCCTTCGGCCTATGGAAAGAACCATTTGCAGAGTTCCCTTTTGGCATTTGATCGACGTTCCATGGGCGTCGATACCATGAAAGGCCCGGTGCGGCTCTGCACATTTACAAGACACTGCGTTTTAACGCGATTTTAAAAAGAGTATAAGTTTTAAAGAACAGAGCGCGGAAGGACAGAAGATTGAAGACAGATTTGGGGGATTATGGCTAAGAATGCTTATAAAAACCTAATTCCCCGAATTAAGCGACGATTGAAAGAAGAAACTTCAAGTGTTTGCTCCAGAGGGCAGGAAAGCCTCCCACAGCCACATACGAGAGGCAAAGTGATTTCTCGGCTTCTACAAAAAAGAGCCACACCATAAGCCCCAAACCATTCAAAGCAGTTTAAAGTTATTATGACCTCGTATATCTGTGAGAGTTACTCCAAAACATGCACAAAGCCTCAAAGTCAAACAAAGCTTCCACCGAGCTTTGATATTTATTGTGAAACAGTTAATGTAGTGATCCACCTATAAATTTTTCCCTCGAGCCTCTCAAAGGGCCGAGAAGTCTTCACTCTGCATTAACTGTCCTTGAGATATTTTGTTAAAATCTCACCTCCTCATCTTCCTATAAGTACTTCTACAGAAGAGGAGAAACTTTGGTTCCTGTTTGATCACAAGTTGTAATATTGAAACTCTCTGAAATAAATATACAAGTCTGTTGAAGTTGAATATAATTTGGAGTCTTGGATGTCTGGATGATGTCGTTGCATGTCTGTTCCTGAGAAGGCTCTATCATTGAATCCATGAGCGTGGCTATTGGTGAAGTATTCTGAACTGTTTAATGTTTTCCCCTGTTTTCATTTTGTTCCATAATTTCTTACTACGGTAGGATGAAAGTTTTAGGCTAAGAAATGACTCCTGGAAGCACCTTAGTAGACCTGTTGATCCTTCACCATTTTATGTTTTCTTCTGCTGAGGTATTTTAGAGCTTTAAACCTTCTCGCACAGGTCTTCATGCTTTCCGTTTATTTCCTTGATAGCTCAAATAGTTGGTTTCAGCATGTTATGGTTCTCCCTGCTTGTTTGCCATCGCTTGAAAGCCGTTATTGAAATCTCCCTTCGAAGTACCATTGTCTTAAGTTAACCAAAGAGGTCGGTTTTGATCTTACCCTTTGCCCCTGCTTAAACAGTTGTTTTGAAGGTCTTTATAGTTGCAAACACAGATGTTATTTAGGTGTTCCCTCTTCTATGAATGCAATTATCAGTGAATCTTTTATGTTTTCTAAATCCTTTAAAATAATATCTTTGAGGAAATAGGGTGTTCCCCGAATCTTAGATTTCATTTTAGAAGTTGTCTTGAAATCATTATTTTCTTAAAGAATGTTTGTAGAATTTATGGTTAGCCTTGTCTATCAAATATCTCTTTATTGATAAGTTATGTTTCTCAAGTTCCCTTTGTTGAGAATTAAATTTCTTTTTCCAAATCATTAATGTCCATCTCATTCCAAAACAAAGGATCCTGTGGCCAAGTTAGATTTTCCCTTTGATATCCCATATCCCTTGAAGAGTTTTTCATGGTCTTATTTTGACTCCATTGCCCAATGAACCTGATATTTCTTCTTTCTGTCTATCTTTCCTAGACCTTTTCATATTCTGCTGTATCAACTCAACCCAACCAAACAAACATCTGCACGTAATAACTAGTCTAAAATCCATAACCAAAGCAAACAAGATAAACCTTTGCAAACAAATATTTGAGAGATCCCTCTCTGAGAACATGAGGACTAGATCCTGGAACTCTAAAGATTGGTTCTGATGTTGCCTTGTCTTTTGATTTGCCAAACTGTCAAAACACGGGGAACCAACATAATGGCGATCACGGTGGGACATGCTGAGAATTAGAGGTTTACAAAACCTTTCCTTCAACTTTAGTTCCAGTATAACATAAGTAACTTTCTTCAAGCACTGCCTAACATAATGGCAATCATGATAGGACTCTTTTGAATCAGTGACAAACTAAGTAACCTTTAGGATTCCTTTTAAATCCTTATCAAACCTTGAAGGAACCAGTTACCAAGCCATAAGAGCAACTCTGTTTGTTTGAACACCTTAGCTAAGTGCAAAATCAGACTTAGAACACTCTCTTAACCTATAAAAACAAAATAAACTCAGAAAAACCCAAAATATTTCAAGTTTGGCTTCATAATAAACATGGTGGTGGACCATAAAACCTTTTACCTCATTAGGAGCTAAAAAGCTTCCACCTGGCGACTCCATAATCCTGAGCAGACCTTAAAGACTCCACTGGAAAGAACCCTTACCATTATACAGTTTCCTAATCCAGTTAGAGGATTGTAAGATCAAAATTTGTGTAAACAGATCAGTTAACCTCTCAAAGATTGTCATACTTGGTTGAACTTTTCCTGTCATTTGGATCTCAAATTATGACATAGTGGCTTCTAGGAAGATTTATACTAGAGCCCATCCTGACCCCGATCCACCTGAGATAGTTGATGACCCAGAAAGTATGCTTTGGAAGTCTCCTAAGATTAAATTTTCAACTGTTTTCAGATCACCCTTGAGAGCTAATTCAGTTCCTGAAAATCTTTTAGCTCTACAACAATCACAAGTTGACTTAGTAAACCCATTTAGAACTAGGTCATTTGATGATATAATTCAGATAAATCCTGAGTCTTCACTTTCATCCCCAGAAACAAGTGAATATCTTGATAGAGAATCAACACCTCCTGATCCACATTTTCTTTTTAACCTAGGTGTCTCTCATCCAAAATCATCTCAGCAATCTGTTGTTGTTCCATCCAATTCTGTACACCATTCATCCACTGTTCAAACCACTCCACTCCAGCCAAATCCCCCTCTTGTAAATCCCCCTCTTGTTAATCCACCACTTGTTAATCCACCCCCACCACATATCATGGCAGCATGGTATGCTCCCTTAGCCCTTAATATACCACTAGTCAATCTTCCACAAGACTAACAGTCCAAAATTCCATTATATGATGCTAATAATGCTACAACTGCATCACAACATGTGGATAAGATGAATGACTATTTTGATCGAAATGAAATCGATGATGATTCTATCAAACTCAGACTGTTTGCTCAGAGCTTAGGGGGAGAAGTAAGAAAATGGTTTAAAGGTTTAGCCCCCCGTAGTATAAATGACCTCCAAGGCTTCCATCAAACATTCTTAAACAAGTGGGAAGTGAGAAAGAATCTTCTCCAAGTCCTTGCTGATTATAATAATCTCCATAGGAACCCTGGGGAAAGTGTACAAGCTTATTGTACCAGATTTAACAGCGTGTATAACGCACTTTCCCCTGAACTAAAACCTCCTCAGGGCTCAGCTTTAAACAAATTTCCTGAAGGGTTTGACCCAGACATGACATATTCACTCAGAGAAAGAGTTTTTGCAACTCTGGAAGATATGCAAAGAGGTGCCCTTTCCGTGGAAGTAAACTTAATAGAAAAGAGAGCAAGAATGAAAACTGAGAAGAGAGTATCTTTCAGAGAGGAATCCCCTCCCTCTACTTCAAGCTCAAAAATGGAGAGAATGTTGGAAGAAATGATGAAAGAGATGAGCATAATTAAGAAAACACAAGCAAATCAAAGCCAAACTGCACTTCAAAACAATCAAAACAGAAATAGAAATCAGAATTATAGAAAAGATAACAATCAGGATAAGCAAAAAGAAAGTGACCAACAAATCAGACCTCCCTTTCAACAGAACTATGTAGATCAATATGAGGAAGACAGGGAGTTGGAAATATTGGAAGAATCACATGTAAACTTGATTGGATCGGACAGTGGGGATGATGTTTTCCTCACCGAGGAAGAACAAGGTTTCTTCTCAAATGATCAAAATACAAACACCTATGAAGATTCTGATGACTATAGATTGGGTTTTGAAAATGAAATCATGGAGGTGCACAAACAGTATGATCTTAGGAGCAAGGGAAGTGTAGAGAATTCAAAAGATAAGAATACTAGCATTGCTGTCAAGAAAAACATGGAAAACCAGTCCAAAAAGACAGCAGAAAAAACCAACATTTCGGCCAAGAAAACAGACTCAAACAAAGACAAGGGAATCCAGCCAAATGTTGAACAGAGTACCCCTAGCACTTCAGCTAGTGGTCCCAATAAAACCATCCCAATTACTAGGCCAAACAAGGTTCAGCAAAGTAAAATTGCTGAAAAGAATTTAATTGAAAAAACAGATGTAAATATCAACAAGTCAATTATTCCTTTCAGCCTTGAGGGGGAGATTGCCAAGATTAAGATTACCATCCCCCTAGCTGAACTAGTAACCCAAGATGTGTACAAAAACCAAGTTTTAAAAGCTTTGAACTTAGGAAGTGATAATGACACCTTAAACTTGACAGATGACAAGCCTGAGCTGTTGTTTGGCCCAGAGGTTGAAGGAAAATATCAAGAAGGACCAGTCCCTCCCTTCTATGTCAGTTTGAACATACACGATAAAATTCTACACAATGCCATGTTAGATTCCGGAGCTTCACACAATCTAATGCCCAAAGTAGTAATGGAAATCTTAGGCTTAGAAATTACTAAACCATACAAAGATTTGTATTCCTTTGACTCAAGTAGAGTCAAATGTTTGGGTTTAATCAAAGATTTATGTGTTAACTTAGCTCAGATCCCTGCCAAGAATCTAGTGATGGACATCGTGGTAGCTGACATTCCCCCTAAGTATGGCATGCTTTTATCAAGATCATGGGGAGCCAAACTTCAGGGAAGCCTTCAAATGGACATGTCTTATGCCACCATCACTGTTTTCAACCAAAATAGAAGACTATACAGGGAAGCCCACATGAAGTATATGGTGAGTAACATGGACAAACCAAACAACACTCCGATCTATTCTATTCAATCAAGTTTAGATTCATTTATCTTGTATAACGAAGATGAAATTGCTCAACCATGTAAAGAAAATATAGACCCACCAAATTTCACCTCGAATAAACTTCAAAACGTTGATGATCAACAGCGAAAAGAAAATGAGAATGAGTCAAATATACTTTGGACAATAAATTTCGATGGATCCTGTAATAAAACTAGTGCAGGGGCAGGTGTCTGGATTCAAAACACAAATCAGAGTTTTTCATACAAATTAGACTTCCCATGCACTAACAATATTGCTGAGTATGAAGCACTTCTCCTAGGCTTACAACTGCTTAAAGAATTAGAAGCCCAAAGGATATCCATTTTAGGGGATTCTGAGCTTATCATAAAACAAATCAAAGGAGAATACTCAGCCAAGAATCCAAAGCTTAGGGAATATCGAAATGCTGCCCTTGACCTGTTAAAAACTTTCGAAAAATATGAACTCATTTTTATCCCTAGATCACGAAATCATCTAGCAAATAAACTTGCCTTCACTGCTAGCAATTGCCAAGTACCCGAGATAAATGAACAACTCAGCATAAAGGTGAAACACAGACCTGCTGTGCCTAATAACGAAGATCACTGGCAAGTGTTTGAATCTGACAAACACATAGATGATTTCTTAAAATCAGAAAATGATTTCAGCATACCAACACCAGAAGCTAGCCATGAAGAAAACTGTTTGTATATTGAACAAATCCCAGAGGCTGAAATGACATATACTGCTGATATAAATCATTGCGAAAATCCTTTTGAAGCAGAGGTAGTGAACAATGAAGACCGAGAAGACTTGGAAGTCTTACAATGCAAAAATGATAAAATCCCAAGAGGTCTCACACCTTTAGAACACCTGTTTGATCTCAACGATGTAGCTAAAGAACCCAGAATGGAGCCCGTGGAGACAAATGTAGAAGAAAACAACATAGGCAGTCTCGCAGAACCCAAGATGATCAAGCTATCCAGCACCCTCCCAGCCCACATAAAATCACAGTACATAAAGCTTTTTAAAGAATTTAAGGATGTGTTTGCTTGGGAATACAAAGACTTGAAATCATATGATACCAGCATCATCCGGCATAAAATTCCCTTGAAGGAAAATCAAAAGCCTTTTAAGAAAAAACTAAGGAGAATAAATCCCCTTTTATTACCTTCGGTTAAGGCAGAAATTGAGAAAATGTACAACGCTGGGATCATAGTACCCATTAGATTTTCGGAATGGGTATCAAACTTAGTTTCTGTTAGAAAGAAAACTGGGGAAATCAGGCTCTGTATTGACTTCAGAAATTTAAATAGAGCCTCTTTAAAAGACAACCACCCTTTACCTAAGATGGACCATATACTTCAAAGGGTAGTTGGATCAAGAAGAATATCCCTATTAGATGGGTTCTCGGGTTACAATCAGGTGTTAGTTTTCCCAAGTGATCAAATCAAAACTGCTTTTACCACACCTTGGGGAACTTTTATGTATGTTAAAATGCCTTTCGGATTAATGAACGCAGGGACCACCTTCCAAAGGGCCATGGACATAGCCTTCTCTGAAGATATTGGCTATTTTATAATTATCTACCTTGATGACATAACTGTTTTCTCAAAAACTGATGAAGAACATTTGATTCACCTAAGGAAGGTTTTTGAGAAATGTAGGAAATTTGGCTTATCACTAAATCCCAAGAAGACCCTCTTTGGACTCCAAGAAGGGAAACTTCTTGGTCACATAATTTCAGAAGAGGGAATCAAAATAGACCCTACGAGGATAGATGGCATATTGCAAATTAGCCATCCTAGAAGCCTCAAAGAATTGCAATCTTTCATCGGAAAGATTAATTTTTTGAGAAGGTTTATTCCCAACCTTGCTGAGCTATTGAAAAACATCACAAACATGCTTAAGAAAAATGTGGGTGTAAAATGGACTTTTCCAGCCAAACAATCATTTGAACTGGTCAAACAAGCTCTTACCCAAGCGCCAGTACTGATTAGTCCTGATTTTACCAAAGACTTTTACATTTTTTCTTTTGCATATGAACATACAATAGCTGCAGTTTTTCTTCAAAAGAATGATCTCGGACAAGAACAACCAATATCATTTTTTAGTAGGGCCCTAAGAGACGCTCCTCTCAATTATAACATTATGGAAAAGCAAGCCTTAGCATTAGTAAAAGCATTAAAAGACTTTAGGGTTTATATTTTACACTCTCGCATAATTGCTTTTGTTCCGCATGCTGTTGTCAAGGATATTCTAAGTCAAGACCCTGATGGTAAAAGGGGAAAATGGATTGCAACTATTCTTGAATATGAATTAGAAATTAGGCCCACCAAACTTGTTAAGGGGCAAGGATTAGCAAAACTTATGGCCGAGTCCAACTTCCAAGCACTAGACATAAATATGGTGGATGTGTTGGAAGAAATGGAAGAATCTGACGCCCCTTTTATTGAGGAAACTTTCCTAAATTCCCCTTGGTATGCTGACATTGTTTATGTGCTTTTATATTTGAATACTCCTCCTTCTTTGTCTAAAACTAAAGCTAGATTTTTGAAACAGAAAGCTTTGAGTTTTTGCATTTTAGACGGAGTGTTATATTGGAAAAACGCTGTTGGAATTTTGCTTAAATGTTTACTTGAAGATGATGCAGGGAAGATCATGCACGAGCTACATGATGGTGAATGTGGAGGACACCTCTACTGGAAGGCCACAGCAAACAAAATTCTCAGATCAGGTTACTATTGGCCTACACTTTTCCCAGATACTCAGAAGCTGGTCATGTCCTGCCGTAAGTGTCAAATCTTTGATGGCAAGAAAAAACTCCTTCCCTTACCCCTACATCCTATTAGAGTTGAGGCACCCTTTCAACAATGGGGGCTGGACTTCATTGGAGAAATTCATCCATCTTCCTCGGCTCAACATAAGTGGATCCTCACAGCCACTGACTTCTTCACCAAATGGATAGAAGCTATACCTACCAGGAATGCTAATGACTCTGTCATTATCAAGTTTCTTGAAACCCACATCCTATCCAGATTTGGTTGTCCCAGAAAAATCATAACAGAGAATGCTGCTGCTTTCAAATCCAAAAAGATGGTTGATTTCTGTCACAAATACCATATAACCTTGGGCCATTCCACTGCTTACTACCCCCAAGGAAATGGATTAGCTGAATCCTCCAACAAGAGTCTCATCAATATCATTAAAAAACTGTTGGAAGAAAATAAAAAATCATGGCACAGTAAGTTGGTTCATGCCTTATGGGCCGATAGACTAACTACAAAGAAATCAATAAATATGTCCTCCTATCAGTTAGTTTAAGGCATGGATGCAATTTTTCCTACCTCATTAGGAGTTCCAGTCATAAAACTCCTTCAAGAAGTACAGGTTGAGGAAAATGATATGCAGAGGAGGATCAACCAAACCATCCATTTGCAGCAGACTAGAGAAGAAGTTTATGAGAGAACACAGTTAGTCCAAGAAAATATGAAGAAGCAATTTGATAAGAGGACTAAGGCAAACAATTTCCAGGTGGGAAGTGTTGTTCTTAAGTGGGATTCACGGAGGGAAGAGAAGGGGAAACATGGCAAGTTTGAGAACTTGTGGAAAGGGCCATATATTATTCATGCTGGGAAGGGTCATAATACATTTTTCTTAAAAGAATTGAATGGAGAAGACTTATATGGAGGTCCTGTCAATGGCAGGATGCTCAAGCATTACTTCTACCAAGAGTCTTAAGTTTCAAAGCATTTTTGTCTCCATTGTAAATATCATAGTCTAACCATTGCATTCAAAAGTTATAAAACTTCAAAAATACAAAAAACAATAGGAAAAAGGAAAAGAGGGCAGGTTGTCAAAACAAGAAAGGTATAGCCCCATACCAAAAAAGAAACAAATCTGAAAGTGTGCAAGCTTAAATGCCACTCCCGTAAAACACACTTCTAGTTAGTCAAATTGTTTAATCTTGACTAATTAGCTTTCAATTTTCTGCTGATAGGGTAGTGAATTTGATTTGCCAAACTGTTTAATCTTGGCTTATCAGTAGATAGATTAGGATAGAAATTAAGGTTCAAACATGTTCAAAATCTGAACCAAAATTTCCAAAGAGAGATGACTCAAAACTGTTTTATTTTTCTGAGTCATAAAAGAGAAAAACTGGTTCTTATTTGCCCAAAATCTGAATCAGATATCAAGAAAGAGACAACTCAAAACAAAATTAAAAACAGAGCTGTAAAGAAAAAGAAGGCCATAATGAGAAACTTTCAGATCTTAAGCCTTCCATTTTGATTTAATTTTCTGCAAATAATAATCTATGTGCAGCTTGTTCTTATGCCATAGATCATAGCAAATCAAACAGCTCAATCTTGACTTGACTATTTTTAATTTTCTGTTGTAGAATTTAGAGAATGAAAGTTTGTTGGACTGTTTAATCCCAACAGACAGTAGACTAGGTAGAAAAATATCTGAGCTCAACTGTTTAATCTGAGTTCAGGGAGAAATAAGGAGTAGAAGTAGATTAGATTTCCTACTTTCAAAAGAATAAAATGTTGTGAATAGAGTTTTCCAATCCAAGTGCACTCTGATGAAGAAAAAATGCTAGATCTGTAGGATTGGGTAGGTAGCAATCTTGTTGATAAAGGTCCATTGTTTTCATGGCTGCCAAATATGTTTTTAGAGAAGATCATTCAATCACAGAAGGACAGCCCAATGGATGAGGCAACTAATCAGCCTCCCAGAAATCAAGTCTGAATTCTTGATGCCTTCAAGAAGGCACCATCCCCAAGTGGAGCCACTATTAGCCACCTATAATATTTTGTTATACCAAAAGGTGGCTAAGATCTTTTTTGAGCCTCCAAGGAACAAATTTTATCACTAAAAATTGTTGGCTCTTGAAGACTCCTTGTAGGCCTCATGCCTCTGTCCAAAATCCTCATTTACTGTCCCATTTTTTACTCAGAAAATTCTGTTGATTTCGTATAACAAACTGCTGAAGAAATCATCATTTTCCTCCCCTTTTTCTCCATATTATTCCTCTACTTTTCATGAGTTTCTCCCTCCATCCGTAAAAATCTTCCTGACATGGTTTGAAACTTCTTTTTGAACTGTGCCGAAACCCCCAAATCCATTGAAAACCTTGAAATTTTTCATAAAAAACAAATTTTTATTGCTATGGACCTAAGCCCCTTGGGCCAAGTCCTAAATCACTTCCCCCCACATGCCCATGTGTTAAAAACCAAACGCCAAATCTTTCGGCGCTAATCGCAAATATCCAAAGGGTGCATGACTTTGAACCATTACAAAGCTCATTTTCCTTTGTAAACCCAAAAACCCACTTTCCGAAAGTTCTAAGTTAAAACTTAAAACCATGTGCTGAATATAAATGGGTTGATTGAAAAGAGCCGATCGCGCAATCGCAATCAGAAACAATACAAATGGGTTGATCGGAAAGACCAGGCTCAATGGCCCGATTGCGATTAGCCCTTGTCTTTATAACTCCGGGGCATATTACATTCCGTGAAAACCCCCGGCCCCGCAATCGGGCGCCTTTTTCCTTACCTATATATTTTCCGCCCAATCCGTTAAACTTGTTTTATTCGCAAAAAACTTTGGTTTTCTTGTGTTTAAGGGTTTTTCCGCCGGTGCGTAGGTCATAGCAATCCTGACCGTTGATCTAGTCCTTTGATCCAACGGCCTGCGCTCAATCGCATCGCAAACTTTCAATCGCATGCGTTTTTGTTTCGCCCCCGATCGCGACTCCCCTGATTGGTTTTCCACCGTTGATCTCGTTCTTGAATCAACGGTTATCGCTAAATCGCATCGCAAGCTCTCAATCGCATGCCTTCTTCTCTGTCCCCCGATTGCCGATCCCCGATTCAATCCCGACCATTGATCTAATCCTTGATCCAACGGTCCGCGCAAAATCACATCGCAATGTTTCACCCCCTTGCGATTACCTCCGATTCATTCCCCGCCGTCGATCTGGTCCTCAGATCAACGGCCAGCGCTCAATCGCAAAGGGCTCAATCGCAAAGTTTCAATCGCATGTTGTTTTGTGACCTCCCCGATTGCGATCCTCTGATTAAATCTGGGCCGTCCATTTCCCGCCTATCCAACGGTCCTTATTCCCTCCGATCGCAAGTCTTACCGCCATTTCAAAACCCTCCAATTCACTTTCCGACGTTGATATGATCTGCAGATCAACGGCCAGCGCTTAATCGCATCGCTGCATTTCAATCGCACACACTTACCTGCCACCCCCGATTGAGATCCTCCGATTAGATCTGGACCGTCCACGTGTCCAGATCAGACGGTCCAAAACCACCCCGCCTTATTTCTTCTCCCCGCTCTCCTTTGCCTGTTCTGCGCCGATCTCCACCATTAGATATTTTTATCCGACGGCTACGCTCCTCCCCCGCCATCTGAAGCAGTTTAAAACCTAAAAACGCAGGATTTCTTTATTTATTTTATGTTTTGTGCAGGTTTTAAAGGGTCTCCGTCGTTTATTGAAGAAAATCCGGGAGTTGGGAATGACGATTCCCATGCCTTCGGCCTATGGAAAGAACCATTTGCAGAGTTCCCTTTTGGCATTTGATCGACGTTCCATGGGCGTCGATACCATGAAAGGCCCAGTGCGGCTCTGCACATTGACAAGACACTGCGTTTTAACGCGATTTTAAAAGAGTATAAGTTTTAAAGAACAGAGCGTGGAAGGACAGAAGATTGAAGACAGATTTGGGGGATTATGGCTGAGAATGCTTATAAAAACCTAATTCACCGAATTAAGACACTATTTAAGAAAATCATAAGTGTTTCGCTGACAGAAAGGTTTCCACCGCTTCAACTGAGGCGAATTGATTCCTCAGCTACTACAAAGAGCCACTTGTCGCCTCAAACCATTCAGAACAGAGGTCGAAGTTATTGCTCGAAGAAATATCTGAGGAAGTTACTCCAAAACATACACAGAGCCTCAAAGTCAAACAAAGCTTCCACCGAGCTTTGATATTTATTGTGAAATAGTTAATGTAGTGATCCACCTGTAAATTTTTCCCTCGAGCCTCTCAAAGGGCCGAGAAGTCTTCACTCTGCATTAACTGTCCTTGAGATATTTTGTTAAAATCTCGCCTCCTCATTCTTCTATAAATGCCTCAGCAGAAGATGAGAAATTGTTGGTTGTTGTTTGATCACAAGTTGTAATATTGAAACTCTCTGAAATAAATATACAAGTCTGTTGAAGTTGAAAATAATTTGGAGTCTTGGATGTCTTGATGATGTCGTTGCATGTCTGTTCCTGAGAAGGCTCTATCATTTGATCCATGAGCTTGGCTGTTGGTGAAGTGCTCTGAACTGTTAAATTTTTTTTCCTTGTTTTCATTATGTTCCATAATTTCTTACTACAGTAGGCTGAAAGTTTTAGGCTAAGAAATGACTCCTGGAAGCACCTTAGACTTGTTCACCCTTCACTGTTTTATGTTTTCTTCTGCTGAAGTATTTTAGAGGCTTTAAACCTTCTCTTTAGTCTTCATGCTCGTTTATTTCCTTGATAGCTCAAATAGTTGGTTTTAGCATGTTATGGTTCTCCCTGCTTGTCTGCCATCACTTGAAAGCCGTTATTGAAATCTCCCTTCGAAGTACCATTGTCTTAAGTTAACCAAAGAGATCGGTTTTGATCTTACCCTTTTCCCCTGCTTAAACAGTTTTTTTGAAGGTCTTTATAGTTGCAAACACAGATGTTATTTAGGTGTTCCCTCTTCTATGAATGCAACTATCAGTGAATCTTTTATGTTTTCTAAATCCTTTAAAATAAGATCTTTGAGGAAATAGGGTGTTCCCCGAATCTTAGATTTCATTTCAGAAGTTGTCTTGAAATCATTATTTGCTTAAAGAATGTTTGTAGAATTTATGGTTAGCCCTGTCTATCAAATATCTCTTTATTGATAAGTCATGTTTCTCAAGTTTCCCTCTGTTGAGAATTAAATTTCTTTTTCCAAATCATTAATGTCCATCTCATTCCAAAACAAAGGATCCTGTGGCCAAGTTAGATTTTCCCTTTGATATCCCATATCCCTTGAAAAGTTTGTCATGATCTTATTTTGACTCCATTGCCCAATGAACCGGATATTTCCTCTTTCTGTCTATCTTTCCTAGACCTTTCATATTCTGTTGTATCAACTCAACCCAACCAAACAAACATCTGCACGTAATAACTAGTCTAAAATTCCATAACCAAAGCAAACAAGATAAACCTTTGCAAAAAAATATTTGAGAGATCCCTCTCTGAGAACAGGAGGACTAGATCCTGGAACTCTAAAGATTGGTTCTGATGTTGCCTTGTCTTTTGATTTGCCAAGCTGTCCAAAACACGGAGTCACTGGGGACCAAATTTCAGACCATGGAGATCCTAAATCATAGAGATATAACAGTTTCAAGATCAAGCTCTTAAAATTAAAAAAAAAAAGTGTATATTTGTTTTTTTAATTACATAAAGTTTGTTTGAAAAATTAGTTTGAAGTGATTCCAAAGGCACATTTAAGCATAAATATCAGTATTGGGTTATAAAATTACTCAAAAACAAAATAATTCTACACCCATTAAGTCGTCAGAAAGCTCTAGTATGACGCATAAAGAAGAATAATTACAACATGTTATCTCAAAATTACGGGACCAAGTGCAACAAATTTCGCCCTCACAAAGAACAACCAAAGAGGAACTAAAAGGAAATGTGAATAGTTTTAAATTAGACATGGAAGGTTTGAAGGATGACTTGAAAGATAATATGGACTATATGGAAGAAAAAACGAAAGGAAACATGGAATATTTGAAGAATGGTTTAAAATCAGACATGGAAGTTTTGACAAAGTTGCTATAAGAAATGCTTCCTAATGGTGAAAAGGTATTAGATGAAACTCAAGAGGAGAACAAAAGAAATTTTAATCATGATTTCATAGAATCTAATGTTGGATTGAAAACCACCATATTCCAAAGATCGACATGAGGAATTTTAATGGAAATGATCTAGTAACATGAATACTACAGATGGAGCAATATTTTGATCTCCATAATATTCAACACACACAAAACGTACACATTACAACTTTATATTTAGAACCTAATTAGTTTGTACTATATCAATGGATTTTTTTCTCATAAATAACTTTTCACTCGTAAATAACTTTTCATGGGAATCAATTTTCACGGAGAAATGAAGTATCACATTATGAGGATACAGAAACACCTTCTTTAGCCAATTGATAAAATCTCAAACAAAAGGGATCAATGGCGAGCACATTGAAGGGACTTCCCAAAAATTGCATATAAGAGTAAATGATATTCCAAAATAACATAGGGTTATTTCATAGGGATTTTATAGGATAACATCCAACATGAGGTTTTCCTTTGGGAACAGGTTCATTAGAGAGGTCAGTTGAAAGAAAAACTATGGCAACAAGGAAGCCTACCACTCACAACTATAAATATGGAAGTGTTGTTGCTCCTAGCCTTCCAAAAACTACAAGGTTTACACCACAACAGTTGGAAAATAAAATAATAGAAGGGATTTGCTATAGTTGTGGTAGAAAATACACTAAAGGTCATAAGTGTGATAAGAAGAAATTATTTTACATAGATTGTGAAGAGGAGGAAGAAAATGAACAAGAAACTTCAAAAGAAGAGGATATACACTAGGAACCAACACTAGAGAAAGAAGAAACGAATCCAACCATATATTGTAATGCATTGGAAGGAATTACCACTCTAAAAACTCTCAAGATAGAAGGACATATCAAGAAGAAAAAGGTAATAATTCTAATTGACTCGAGTAGTACCCATAATTTTATTCATTGTAAGATAGCCAAGGAGTTGAATTGTTCCCTATATCGTGTCAAGTGATGTTTGAAAATATAGGAACTATAAATTTCTATGGAAAGTGCCATAAAATCAAGCTAGCCATGGGGGAATATGTATTGAATAGTCCAATAATCTCCATTACTATGGGTGGTTCTGGTGTTGTACTAGGAGTCCAATGGTTACAATCTTTGGGTACGATAGCTTTTAATTTTCAAGAAATTTTCTTGAATTTTTTTTGGGAAGGAAAGGAAGTTGAATTAAGGGTATTACAAGGAAACCAGGAAATATATTTAGCTCTAGTGGAAAGACAAAGCTTCTAAAGAAATAACACCATGGCATAATTGCACAATTATGCTCACTTGATGTTGAACTATCAAAATCATCTATTTATCTAGATCTCCAAAAAGTCTTGGACAATCATTCCAAGGTATTTGAGACTCCCAAAGGCCTCTCACCTATTCGTGATCATTATGTAGAAATTTATTAATACTGATAGTATTACTGGATTCTCCTGATCTAGCAAATTAATCTTATGTTAAATACAGAATCCTTCCACTTAATTCTTTGTGGAAATTAAATCGCCAATTGCAAACACATGTGAAGAAAATCAATCAGACATAAACACAGTTGTTTTAACGGGAAATCTTAAAGCTAAAAATCCCAACTATCATATATTATGTATATCAATGGATCAATTAAATAATCTCATACAAATCTTAGTACATCAAGCTCTCAGTACAATAAACAATCATTACACATTGTCATGCAAAAATTTGCCTATCTATGCACCAATTCCTTGCCTCGTGATACCCTGCCTCCACTATGCAATCCCTGCTGAAGAAGACCTCTGAATGAATTCGAATTGGCCTTTCCTTGACTGCGCAATCCTCATTGGAATCTCCAATGTGTGTCAGATTCATTGAATGCATCACTATAGTCACAACAGATAGTTCATCTCACCCTTTCACCTATCTCTCCACTGGGTCTCCACTGGAACTGACATGCAAGTAGTTAACTGTTGTATTTGTTCAGTTGTTAGTGAGTTATTAGTTGTAAATTAATTAAATAATTAATTCACTGAAATCTCACTAGTGTATCTTTCAGTTAGACTAGATACAACTAGCTCAACTGAGTTTAACTCACTTAATTGAGTTAAACTAAATAACAACTCCCATAACTACTCTTCCAACTCTGCCACAATTTTTCCAATTCAGTTCTAACTGAGTCCTCCATGCATGAGCCACCAATAACCCTAGGAATTGTGTAATTTCTTCAGCCCACTGATTTTCCAAATCTGTTCACTGAAATAAAGTTCTCCAAGAGAATAAGTTGATATTTATTGTCGGATTATTATTAAGGGCTAATAATAATTGACACACATCTATATTTAGATTGGCGATCTATAAACAGACTTCACCCAATATTCTAAAAATAGAATTTCATCTATTTTTCACATTTGACCAATCATCTACAAATAGCATCCTGCAACTTATAGAATATGCTTACCATGTCTAAAAATAGACATACATCTAAAAATAGCCTGCGGTCCCCACTTAGTGAAGTTGCTTACTTTTCACTAAGATCATCATCTTGTTGAATCTCAACACTCCCTCTCAACAAGATATGGATTATCCTTCACCCCAATCCTGCCTCTATGGTATTTGAATTTTCTCCTGCTGAGCGCCTTCGTCATAATATTTGCATCCTGATCTTCCATAGGAATGTTTTGAATCAACATGATCTTACGCTGCACAAAATCTATGATATGATGATACCGGATATCAATATGTTTATATCTATCATGAAACACAATATTAATCAAGATTTTAATGAAACTTTTATTATCACAATGTATCACTTCAGGATCTAAATGAGAACCAAACAAACTGACAAGGATCTTCCTCATCCAGATAGCCTCACATGCAGCTTGACTTGTTTCCATGTATTTTTCTTCCAATGAATTGAGTGCCATGGATATTTTTTTCCTGATGTACCAAGAAAATGTTGTAGATATGATACTGAAAACCCCTCCTGATGTGCTCTTTCTGTCGATTAGGCTGCCTGCCCAATCTGCATCCGTGAAGCCATGCAACTTCACCTCATCCATATGTTTGTACCATAAGCCATACTAAAATGTGCCCCTGAGATATCTCAAGACATGCTTGCCTGCCTTCCAAAAGATCTTGGTAGGCTTAACCATCGCTTGACTAAGCTGGTTCACTGCATAGCATATGTTCAGTCTTGTATTAACTAAATACATGAGCAAACCCACCAACTGTCGATAAACAGTAGCATCCACTACCTCTGCCAATGTAGCATCCTCTTTCCTCTAATTTCCTGGAAGAGGAGTATGCATGGGCTTTCAATCCTCCATGTGAAAATTACCAAGTATCTCATGAGCATACTTTCCTTGAGACACAAATAGTTCACCTTCTTACTACCATATTTCCAATCCAAGGAAATAATGAAGGAGGCCCAAATCCTTCATCCCAAACTCCTTTGCAAGATCTGCCTTGCATGAGTGTATCAAATTCTCATCACCCATTAATATTAAATCATCAAGATAAAGAAAAATGATTAAAAACTTACCCTCCACCACAATTTGGTACAGGTTTGCATCCGCCTCACTCTTGGTGAAGCCAAGTCCGGTGAAATAGTTTTCGATCTGTGTGTACCAAGCACATGGTGCTTGTTTCATCCCATACAATGCTCTTTTGAGTCTGCACACATGCGACTCGCTACTAAAGATCTCAAATTCTTTAGGCTACTTAATGTACACCTCTTCCTCAATGATCCCACCTAGGAACGCAGTCTTCACATCCATTTGATGAATGTGCCAAGCCATCTGCGCTGAGAGAGAAAGGATGGTCCTAATGGAAGAATACCATGCGACAGGTGAAAAGGTTTCTTCATAATCAAGCCCATCAATATGTGAGAAGCCTCGGGCAACAAATATTGCCTTATACTTCTCAACGGTCCCATCAGCAGCTTTCTTTACCTTGTATATCCATCTTGAACCTACCACTGATTTACCAACCAGCCTTGGAGCATACTCCCAAGCATTGTTTCTGAAAAAGGAGTCATACTCCTCCACCATGACATCTACCCATGTGGGCTCATGCACTGCATCTTCAAAAGAAGATGGATCTGTCATGATACACTTGCTCATAAGATCCATGTATCCAATAAATCGGTTAGGTGACTATCGTTGTCTACGCTGTGATGTAGGGGTCTCCCATTTTTGTCTGCCCATCAAGGTCAAAGTCTTGGCTTAGGTGAGTGCGGGGCCACCCCGCTCTGATTGATGTTTGGTTCTGCATGAGTGGACTCCTCCTCATGAATCTCCTCTTGTGGCTGATCCACATCTGGGCTCATCTTTGGGAACAAGGCTCCTCCTCTCTGCATGCAGGTGTGGTTCCCTTTCCTCTCAAGTGACAACTTCATGGCTTTCACCTCAATGAATTTTATATCCTGTGGCACCACAGTCATTCGACTATTTGGAAAACACACACAATAATTATGGGGTGTTTCTATGTACCCAAAAAATATCCCAAATTCTGCAGTTGGCTCTAGCTTCTTCCTGGCATATTTTGTCACATGAATGTAAATAGATGAGCTAAAAATATTCAAATGAGAAATATAAAGCTTCTTACTAGTAAAAGCTTCTTCAGGTGTACTCATGCCAAGTAAAATATGAGGACAACAGTTTTGCACATAATCCGAAGTGTTGCATGCTTCCACCCACAAGTGCATTGGTAGGCCCTGGTCATGCATCATAGCTCATGCAACACCCATGATCGTTATCTTATTTCTCTCCATGACCCCATTCTACTGTGGGTTATGAGGCGCTATGAGTTCTCTTCAAATTCCTTCTTTGATACAGAAGTCTTTGAATTCCTTCTATATATATTCACCACCATTATCGCTCTATGGACTCTTCACTTGCTTCCCTAACTCCTTCTCCACCAATGCTTTAAACTCACAGAAATTTGAGAATGTTTCGCTCTTCTTCTTCATGAAGAAGATCCAACATCTACGAGAATAGTCATCAACAAAAATAACATAATACTTGGGTTTTTCTGTTGAAGCAACCGAGAAATTTCCACACACGTCTCTATGAATTCTCTCCAGGATCACCGAAGAATGGTTCTCCTTCTCATGAAAGGTGGTCTTCAAAAACTTACCCATAGTAAATCCCTTGCATTGATTTGAATGCGTAAGAGTACCCTTGGGAAGTCTAGGAGAAATCTGCTGCAAAATATTCAAGGTGCCATGGTGAAGATCTCCCAATCTCCTGTGCCATAATTTTCCCTCATCCCGGCTCACCACTTCTTATGCTTTGCCCATCATTGTAGTGCAGCCATCTACCTCCTGCTTTTAGATATTATTAACTCGAATCCCTATCCTCTTTGTTTGACCCATTTTTTTCTATCACGGGAAGGCTTTTCCCTCACTGAAAACAACGTCATAACCTCTGTCCTCCAACATAGCGACCAAGACCAAGTTCTTCTTCAAACCTGGAACATGCATAAAATATTTCAACAAAAATGGTTTACCTGAATCCCTCTCAAAGGTAATGGTTCCAATTCTGGTTGCATTGTATCTACCATCGTCACCCATCTCTATATGCATTTGGAGATCCTTCTCCTCCAAGTCACTAAAAAAATCCTTGTCTCCCATCATATGGAAGGAAGCACCACTATCAAGATACCAAACTGATCCCATTGCGCTTGAAACCAAGTATGTGATCAAATAGAAATCAAGTTCAAATTTCGAGGCTAAGGCCTCACCTGCTGCAGCTCCAACAACCTTCTTGTTCTTCTTTTTCTGTGGGCAGTTAGTGGCGAGATGCCCATGTTCATGACAGTGAAAACACTTCACCTTGGAAAAATCTAGCTTCTTGCCTTTAGCCTCAGATTTTGGATGGGATTTCTTCCCCTTCCCTTTCCTTTCTTTAGCATCTAAAGTGAAATTCTCTTCATCATCATTCTTCTATGAAGAGCCATCCCTAGTATTCCACCTTATCTCCTCCTTCACAATATCCGACTAAAGTCGCTCCCAATCCAGTAGCTTCTCTCATCCATTGACAGAGTCTTCGTAGTTGTGCCAACTATTCGAAAGCCTAAGGAAAGCCAACCTCACCAATTCATCATCCACAAATTTAATTCCCACACTTCCTAGCTCATCCCTACATTGGAAAAACTTCGTGAGATATTTTGGAATACTGTCGCCCTTCTCCATTTTGATTTTTCTGAGCTTATCTTTCAGCACTAACTTCCTATGGTCGCTGTTGATTTGGAAAAGATATTTCAAAGCCTTCCAAATTGCAAATGGATTGGATTTCCCATGAAGGATTGACACAATATTTTCTTTCACACCTTCCAACAAAATTCTTCTTGTCTTTTCTACCTTCTTTTTCCATGCGTCAAGTAATGCAACATCGCTAGAAGTAGGCTTAGGAACATCGCTATCAATGAAATCCTTCAGTCCATTATCTTCAAGCACCAACTCCATCCTATCCTTCCAGGCTATGTGATTCAAGTTACCCTCAAGGTCATACTCCAATTGAAACCCATTGAAATACATTTCAATCAATAGTCAACTGTCGCACCAAGAAATTTTTGCAGCAAATTCGAATTGTCTACCAGCACAAAAATCAACACCTCTTCACAATTGCAATCTCCAGTGATTAACACTACTCCGATACCATGTAGAAATTTATTAATACTGATAGTATTACCAGATTCTCCTGATCTATCAAATTAATATTATGTTAAATACAAAATCCTTCCACTTAATTCTTTGCGGAAATTAAATCGCCAACTGCAAACACGTGAAGAAAATCAATCGCACATAAACACAGTTGTTTTAACTGGAAAGCTTAAAGCTAAAAACCCCAACTATCATATATTATATATATATATAAATGGATCATGTAATAATCCCATACAAAGCTTAGTACATCAAGATATCAATACAATCAACAATCATTACACATTGTCATGCAGAAAATTGCATATCTATGCACCAATTTCTTGCCTCGTGACAAACTGCCTCCACTATGCAATCCATGCTGAAGAAGACCTCTGAATGAATTCGAATTGGCCTTGCCTTGACTATGCATTCCTCATTGGCATCTCCAATGTGTGTTAGATGCATTGAATGCATCACTATAGTCACGACAGATAGTCCATCTTTCCCTTTCACCTATCTCTCCACTGGGTCTCCACTGGAACTAACATGCAAGTATTTAACTGTTGTATTTGGTCAGTTGTTAGTGAGTTATTAGTTGTGAATTAATTAACTAATTAATTCACTAAACTATCACTAGTGTATCTTTCAGTTAGACTAGATACGACTAGCTCAACTGATTTTAACTCACTTAACTAAGTTAAACTAAATAACAACTCCCATAACTACTCTTCCAACTCTGTCACAACTTTGCCACTTCAATTCTAACTGAGTCCTCCATGCATGAGCCACCAATAACCCTAGGAATTGTGTAATTCCTTCAGCCCACTGATTTTCCAAATCTGTTCACTGAAATAAAGAGCTCCAAGATAATAAGTTGATTTTTATTGTTGGATTATTATTAAGGGCTAATAATAATCGACATGCATCTATATTTAGATTGACGATCTATAAATAGAATTTGCCCAATATTATAAAAATAGAATTTCATCTATTTTTCACATTTGACCAACTATCTACAAATATCATCCTGCAACTTATAGAATATGCTCACCATGTCTAAAAATAGACATACACCTAAAAATAGCCTGTGGGCCCCACTTAGTGAAGGTGCTTACTTTTCACTAAGTTCATCATCTTGTTGAATCTCAACACATGATAATCTATTCATTTGATTCCAGAAAGTGTTCCTCCAAACATAGACCCTTATAGATATCCCTATGCCAAAAAGAGTTCAATTGAACGTAGGATTGTAGAAATGCTAGAGGCCGGTATAATTCAACCTAGTAAAAGTTATTTTTCTGCTCCAGTGGTATTGGTGCACAAGAAGGATGGATCATGGCGCATATGTCCCAATTATAGGGAGCTCAACAAGATCACTATTAAAGATAAATTTCACATTACTTTCATTGATGAATTATTGGATGAATTACATGGAGAAATTTACTTCACCAAGTTGGGTTTTTGTTAAGGATATCATCAAATAAGAATGAAGACTGAAGACATTCTGAAAACAATATTTAAAACTCATGAGGGTCATTATGATTTTTTTTCATGCCTTTTGGCATTACCAATGCACCTTGTATATTTAAAGGTTTGATGAATTCCATTTCTAAACCCTTCCTTAGAAAATTTGTGTTAGTATTTTTTCATGATATAATAATCTACAACAAGTCTTGGAAGGATCATGCTCAACATGTTGACAAGGTGCTCTAACTATTGGACAAGAAACAATTATATGCAAAAACTTCCAAATGTTTCTTTGGAGTAAAAGAGGCAAAATATCTAGGTCATATTGTATGTCATGAGGGTGTTAAGGTAAACCCTAACAAAATTAAATCCATTAAGGAATGGAAAATCCCCACAACCATAAAGCATCTACGAGGATTTCACGAGTTGACAGTGTATTATCACAAGTTTGTTAAGAATTATGGGAAAATAGCAACACCTAAACCAACATTACTGAAGAAAGATGTAATTTCTTGGACTCCATAAGCAAATAAGGCCTTTGAACATCTTAAAGAAGAAATGTGCCAAGCACCGGTCTTAGCTAAGCTAGACTTCACAAAAACATTTATTGTGGAATGTGATGCCCCATGAAATGGAACTGGTGTTGTTTTAATGCAATAAGGAAGACCCATTGCTTTAAAAAAATTTCCAATCAAGGGAAAGTATTTACACAAACCTATTTATGAGAAGGAAATGTTGGCAATACTACATGCACTTAAGCAATGGTGACCATACCTAATGGTAAGACACTTCAAGGTAAAAAAAATATCATGATAGTCTTCAATATATTTTAGAACAAAAATTATCTTTAGAAGAGTAGCAAAAATGGGTCACAAAGATGTCGGGTTATGCCTTTGAAATCATCTACAAAAAAGGAAAGAAAAATGTTGTTTTAGGTGCACTCTTAAGAAAGGATGAGGGTGTGGAAGCACTAATTTGTGCCATTTCTATTATCCAACCAGATTGGATAACCAAATAAGGGGATGAATGGAAGAATGAAGAAGAAATGTGGGCACTCATTCAAAAGTTGCAACAATATCCCATTACATATGATACATTTAGATGGAAAAATGATTCATTATGGTACAAAGTTCGCTTATACCTTTGTAAGAATTCCCAACTCAAACAAAATATTCTTCTGGAATTGCACACCTCTCCCCTAGGAGGGCACTCACGATTTTTTAAAAATTACCACAGGGTTAAGAAGGATTTTTTTTGGATGGCCTTAATTCTGATATTCAAAAGTTTGTGGCGGAATTTTTGGTTTTCCAATAAAATAAAGTTGAAACAATTAGACCCTGAGTCTGGTATAACCCTTATCAACTCCAAGTCAATGTGGGAGGAGGTTTCAATGGATTTTATCATAGGTTTACCCAAGTCTAAAGGAAAGAGTGTCATCATGGTGGTAGTTAATATACTTACCAATTATGCACACTTTTGTGGATTATATCATCAATTTAAAGCCAGTACAACTGCTACTACATTTATGGAAACAATTCAAAATCTACATGGAAACCCAAAGATTATTTTAAGCGACAAAGATCCCATTTTCACTAGAATTTTTTAGATGAAATTATTTTCTTTTATGGGTGCTCAATTAGCTCATAGCCCATCTCATCATCCTCAATTTGATGGGAAAACTGAGATAGTGAAATTTTTTTTGGAAGGATATCTTCGTTGCTTTGTATCTGATAAACATGCACAATGGGTTAAGTGGTTACCTCTGGCTGAAAGGTGGTACAACACTTCCTTCCATACTACAACAAAAATGACCCCATTTATGGCACTTTATTGATATCATCCATCGTACATCACATCATATTTAAGAGAAAATTCTAAGGTTCAAGTAGTGGAAGATCACATCGAGTATAAACACCAAGCTCTCCAACTCTTAAAGGATAACCTCACTTTGGCGCATAGTCAAATGAAACAACAAACAAATTAACATCGTTGTTGGCCCTCGTTTTTTTATCAAATTTTTCTTATTAAATACACCTAATTTCCATTATATCCAACCATATACCATCCATATACACCATATTTTGAACAATTTATGCATATTCCAGTATATAAATTACGTTTTTCAATTTTTAGATGTTTTTACAAAAAATGGATTTTAAGTGCATTTTTGGACAAAACTAAACATTCTCGTAATGGCTTCATTAAATTCATACTTGCAGGACACCTGGGCACGAGCTGAGAAAATATTTAGAAATATTTGAAACCAAGGATGGACGTGTACCTATTGGTTTGGTCAAACCGCGCTAAAACAGGTCTGGTCAAAGATGGTCAAACAGGCCTTGACATTCAGGAAATCCCTAGGAAATGGGCCAAAATTAGTATTTTGTTGGATTTTCCAGATTTTTAGTGATTTGATGGATGATCTCGACCAAGATGGATGGGATAAGGATAAATATGATATAAGAGACATTTTATTCAAGTCTGTTTCATATTTTTCTATTTAAGCCAAGAACATTGAAGGCATGAAGATGTGGAATTTGTATGATTTCACTTTGATATTTCTAAATATTGTGATTTAATTGAAGAAACTAGTCCTATATTCTTTTTTATATTCAATGTGATGAATGATTGATTGATTTCTAGTAGTTGAGAAGTACCTTCAGTGTGCGAGGCAAGGGTGGAGGGCCCCCACACCAAGGTAAGTGCACTTTCTGGTTAATTTAGCTGAAATTTCATAAACTATTTTTGCTTCATGTTTAAATAAGTTAATTAGATGTGTGAAGATATATTATGTTTGCTGATGAATCTTAGTCTAAATTCTAATCTGCATATGAAGGGTCAAACCAGTGTTTAAGTTAAAATCTCCTTCTATCTGATCAAAGAATAGAAACTAGAATTTATCTTCCTTTCTTTTGTTTAAAGGTATTTTCTTAATTTCCAATTTTCATACAATGGTATTAATTATGAATAAACTTATAAAGAAGGACAACATAGACCTCCTTAGTTAGGATCCTCTTCTTTTATTCTTTTATGCATCTTAAGCTATTATTTATCAATGATTTTGATTTACGTTCATGAAGTAGTATTGTAGAGAAGGTCAACCTGGTTCTCCTAAGTTAGGAGCCTCTTCTTTTGCTTATTACATATTGAATTAGAAATTATTTAGTTAAGTTTTATATTTGTAATATGCATTTCTTTCAAGTTCTATAAATTGTGTTCTAAAATTGACTGTAGTTGAAATCCATATATTTTGGACATGCTTCCAAGTTTTAAAAACCCGAATTGATAATTAAATACTTGTGTTAGTTTACCTAGTAAATTGACCCAACATTTTTTATGTCGTTGTTGTGGAATCATATTTCAAAGTAGTCAAATCTGAAGATAAAAAAAAAAACAACACATCAAAAACAACAAAAACTTAGTTTTTATTTTAGTTATGTTTCTTTATGCCTAGAGATAGAGATCAGAAAGGTAGATTCAGTAAACAAAAACCCCCAATAATCCAACCATCCATAAGGGCAGGACCATCAGGACTAACAATACTAGTTGCTGGGAGACCAACTCTAGAGGATTTAGAAGAAAAACAAAGTTTGGGACAAATATTGACTCTAATTGAAATACAAATCTTGTTGGCCTTGGAGGTAAAAAGGAAGCAATCACCAAAAGAAATCACTTTCATATGAAGAAAAAAGGAAACAAGAAAACCAGTTAATGAACAATTAGAACAATCTGTCCTTGAAAAAATTAAGATAGTTGAGGAAACACGAAATAAACCTCATATTGAAACATTACAAATTTTTGAATAGGAAATGACTGAAGAAGGATAAGGATATAATATGCCACTTATGACTCCTGAAAAAATACTTCAGTATGAGAGACAATAGAAAGAATGGTAGAGAAAGAGAGAGGAAGAAAGGAGATTAGAAGAAGAGAGAAAAAGAGAGGAAGACTGAAGAATATAAGTGGAAAGAAGAAACAAAAATAGAGTATGATAAAAAAATACTACATGATATCGAAAAATACAATGATCAGGAAGCTACCTTTGGCTTCCCAATATTAGACACATGAGAAATACTAGGAGAAGAAGTGAAAATGAAAACATTCCACCTTCTGTGTTGCCCAACTTTTATGGAATGTCAACAGAAGATCCCAACTCATTTATGTTCGAATTTGATATCTTATGTAGAACTTATGGATACACAGATGACACACACAAGCTTAGTCTCTTTCCTGCTACTTTTAAAACAACAACACTAAAATGGTTTATGGGTTTAGGAGAACATACCATTACTTCTTGGGATGACATGAATAGATTTTTTCTTAAAAAGTATCAAGCCTATTGCAGGGCTAGAGACTCAAAAGAAGATATTTTTAGAATAGCACAACAAGAAGATGAAATTTTGGAGGAGTACTTAAAAAGATTTCTCTACAATCTACAAAAATCCAAACAACATTCTTTGAATCCCGATACCATCCGCACAATTTTTCTTAAGGGTATCAGAGATGAATACTTATATATTCTCAATGTGATTGGCAAAGGAGATATCTCAAACCTACCATTTGATGAGATTGCTGAAATTTGTCAAAAATATTCTAGGGGAAGAGCCAAAAGTGGAAAAAGGGATGTTTCATCAAGAGCTTCCAAATCTGCAACAAGTGGAGTAACAAAAATAGAAATAGGAAGTTTAGTAGAAAATTTTAAAACCGATCTTTTTAGCACTTTGGGAACACAAGTTGATGTATTAAAATAAAAGAAGAAGAAAGAATAACAAGATCAAATCTTATCAATATTTTGTCCAAAGTGTAGGAAGAAACATCCACTTAGAGAATGTCCTTTGGAAGGTATACAAGTGCGTGGACTTTGTACAACGAATCATGCAACTGAAAACTATCCAAAACTAGAAGAATTACAAAAGGAAAAAGTACAAGGGATGGATTCTCTTTACTATATGACACCAAGAAGACCTTGGAAACCAAGGAAACCTTAATAATTCCCTCAACAAAACCCCCAGAATTATCAGTATCCTCCTCAGAATTCATGGAATACTCCAATGCCATGGCAGGCTTGGTCTCCACAACAATACCAAAACCAACCTACACAAGGTTGGAGAGGATATAGTTATGGAAACCAACCACCTCAAAAAATGTATACTCAACAATATCAATACCACCAGCCATATCAACAGCCATACCCTCAACAACCATTCCAATACCAACAATTCCAGCAACATCCTCAACCAATGACATTTCCACCACAAAATCCTGCACCATTTCTAACTTAACCTCAGGAAATTCAGTTGCCTTCTAACCAACCACCTCCTAGACCAATTCAAATTCCAGCTCAGGCAATAGCTAATCCAAGTAACAAAGTGGATAAACCAGCATACAATGTGGAATAAGCAACATATTTTCCTACATACTCTATTCTTCCCATACAAGATGTCCACTTAAGGTCTGGGAAAGTGTTACACAAATATTATCCACCAATCATAAAATAACAAAATAAATAAGGAGAACGAATTTAAAATTCTCATCTAGGAAATCAAATTTAGAAAGCAAACGCTATTATGACTTAAACACCACTCTATCCAGAGAGGTTAGTAGAACAAAAATTTCCAATGTCTGTGCCTGAATTTGATATTTTGGATGAATTGAAGAATGATTATGTCAAAATTCCTTTGTTACAGGAAACAAAATATATTCCAATTTATGCAAAAACAATAAAGGATTTATGCATCAAGAAAACTGGCAGAGTAAAAGAGATCCACCCACAATCCAGGTCATTGGAAGATTAGCTAGTGTCATGTCTACTTTAAATGACTACATAAACTATGAAACACTTTAAATTGAACAAAATTAGACCTACTACTACAATTTTAGAGCTTGCAGATAGATCCAAAGTTGTACTAGAGGGAATATTAGAAGATATCATTGGTTATCTGGATTCATGGGAGTATCCTATAGAATTTCTCATTTTGCATCCAAAAACAAATTTAGGAGGCCATCCTTTAAATCTAGGCAGACCATGGTTAGCCACAACAAATGCCTTCATTGGATGCAGATAAGGAAGTATGATTATTGCACAAGGGGATGAAAGTGAAAATGTTACACTCTATCCTCCAGCACAATATCCTTGTTTATTACCATGCCTTGATGAACAACAACAACAAGAAACAAAATATGTTCTCAGTATGAATCAAGTCTCTAATTTTAGAGAAGAGGAAGAAAATGAGGATCTATTAGACCTTTTCATCTCAAAACCTGATATTTCGAAGCAACTTAGAATAACACAATATGAAGCTGCAAGTCATATTTTAAATCAATGTTTCCAGGAAAAATGTACTATTCAATCATTGAAAAATTCATTTGAAAGTATTTTTCCTTTTAACTCAATTACCAATTCATAGAGTAAAATAATCGAAATCAATCCTGTAAGGAATTTGAATATCGGTAATAATTTACAATCATCACAAGAACAAGAGGTAATAGCACTATTACAAAAATACTCAAAATATTTTTCCTGGGATTACACAAACATGCAAGGGATTCATCCAAAGACAAGTATTCACCAAATCTACACTGATGATCATATCAAACCAGTGAGACAACTGCAAATAATAATGAATCATATGATGAAAGAAACAGTGAAAGAGGAATTGCAGAAATTGTTACAAGTTGGATTCATCTATCCTATTTATAATAGTCAATGGGTTTCTCCCTTAGTTTTGGTTCCTAATAAAAATGGAAAGTGAAGGATATGTGTAGACTATAGGGAGTTGAATAAAGCCACATTAAAAGATCATTTCTCATTACCATTTACTGACCAAGTACTAAATTCATTAGCTGGGAAGAAATTCTTTTCTTTTCTTGATGGATTTAGTGGATACAATGAGATTAAGATAGCATTGGAAGACCAAGATAAAACCACATTTACTTGTCCATGGTGAACATATGCATAATTTTTTTTTCCCTTTGGGTTATGTAATGCACCTGCTAATTTTTAGAGGGCAATACTTGCAATATTTATTGATATAATCCATGAATGTGTAGAGGTCTAGATGGATGATTTCACTGTATATGGAGGAACATTTGATGATTGTTTGAAAAATCATGAAAAAGTTTTGAAAATATGCATAGAGACAAATCTATCCCTCAGTAATGAAAAATGCTTTATGATGTTAACTGAAGGGATAATATTGGGACACCATATTTCTTCTTCAGGAACCAAGGTGGAACCAACAAAAATACAAGTCATTGTGAATTTAATGCCACCCACAACATACAAGTAAGTAAGAATTTTCTTGGGATATGCAGGCTATTATGGGAGATTCATTGAAAATTTCAATAAAATAGCTCTACCTCTATTCAATTTACTTGTAAAATATGTTGAATTCCAATGGAAAAATAATTGTCGAAATGCATTTCAAATATTAAAAGAAAAATTGTCAGTTGCACCCATTCTTCGAGGACCAAACTAGTCATTTCCATTTCATATATCTACCGATTCATCTGACACAACTATAGGAGCATCACTTGGACAGAAGGAGAATCAATTCAATTATGCCATATAATTCATAACAAAAATTTAACACCAACAGAATTGAACTATACAGTCATAGAAAAAGAAATTTTAGTTGTAGTGCATGCAATTAACAAGTTTAGGCATTACATAATAGGTTGTCAAGTATTCATTCTCACAGATCATTCAACCATAAGATACTTAATGAAAAAAACAATTACAAATGGAAGAATTACTAGATGGTTGTTATTGATGCAAGAATTTAACATCACTATACAAGATCGAATAGGTAAGGATAATAAAGTAGCAGACTTTCTATCAAGGCTTCGTTCACCTGGTGATCCAAATCCAGTTTCAGATAGTTTTCCAGATGAACATTTATTTGGTATAACTGTTAAAACTCCATGGTTTGCAGATGTAGCCAACTATTTATCATATGGAATACTACCATCCCATTACACAAATAAACATAAAAGAAATATAATTATAGAAATTTTTAGATATATTTGGGTCAATGGTGACCTCTTTTATACTAGTTCTGATCTATTAATAAGAAAATGTGTTAGAGAAGACGTGATTCTAGATATTTTGAAATCATGTCATGACAAGCCATGTGGTGGTCATTTTGCAGACAAGCAGACAACATACAAGGGGCTAAAACTTGGCTGGTACTAGCCAGAAATCTTCAAGGATTCCAAAGCCTATGTTAAGAGATGTGACGACTGCCAAAGAATTGGAAGACCTGTGGTATCAGATGAAATTTCATTAAAACCACAAGTACTCATAGAACCATTTGAGAAATGGGATCTATGCTTTGTGGGACCAATAAACCCACCTTCAAATGGAAAGAAGTACATTCTAGTATGTACAAATTATGTTACTAATTGGGTGGAGGAAAAGGTAGTGGCAAGAGAAACAGAAGAAACAATGGTTTATTTTCCATTTGAAGAAATATTTGTAAGGTTTGGAGTTCCGAGACAAATTGTTACAGACCAAGGAGCACAATTCACCTCCAAACTTGTAAGGGATCTTACAAAAAAGTATAAAATCAAACACAGAAAATCTACTCTATACCATTCCCAAGAAAATGGACAAGTGGAGTCCACTAACAAAGTTTTGGAGAATATCATGACAAAAACTATACAGATGAATAGAAAGGACTAGTCAGAAAAGTTAAGAGATGCATTATGGGCATACAGGATTACATGGAAGAACACAGCTAGATTCATCCCATATCAGTTGGTATATGGTAAGGAAGTCATGTTACCCATTGAATTTCAAATTCATACATATAAAATTGCAGCACAATTTGGAATGGAACTATCTGAAGCTTAGAAACAATGAGTAATTCAATTAAATGAAATGGATGAAATAAGACAACAAGTAGTAGAGCATACATCTCTAGTGAAATAGCAGATAATAAAATGGCATGATAGATTCATTAAAAATAAAGTTTTTCATAAAGGAGGCTGGGCACTACTGATTGACTCCAAGTTTAAGGATTTCAAAGCAAAGTTTACAGCTCATTGGCTTGGGCCATATGAGATAGAAGATATCTTTGACAATGGAGTAGTCAAAATAAAAACAATCGATGAATCATCAATTTCATTTTTAGTTAATGGACATAGGCTTAAAATATACAATAATCCTATCAATAAAGAGGATTTCTGAAAATAATTTCAACAGAAACTGATATGGAAATAATGGAACAACATAGTGATATGCCTTCCTTACTTCCAAAATAAAAAAATTAAATAATAATAATAATAATAAAAGAGTTTGGTTGTGAAAATCCAGGAGACTGGCACAATACAAACTCGAATTCGTATCGAAAAACCAACTAGTTTGGCCAATATGAATTCTCTATTTTGTTTTACTTTTACTTCAGTTTTATTTTGCAAAGAAAAATCCTCCAAGAAATTTAAGACTTGAGGACAAGTCTTAACATAAGCAAGGGGGGGAGTTCGTAATAAAACTATGCAAATAGTTTAAGAATTTGTATTGCAAAAGGGACCTGAATTGCATGTCAAAAGGGACCTGAAACATTGATTAAAATATCATGCAAAAGGGACCTGAATTACATGTCGGAAGCAACCTGAAACATTGTTTAAAATATCATGCAGAAGGGACTTGAAGCATCCTTTACAAATGGTAGAAGGGACCTGAAACATTATTCAAATATCATTACAGAAGGAACCTGAACAACATCAGTATTCAATAAAAGAGACTTGTGTCAATATCAGATGCAAAAACATGAAAGCAAAAATAAGTGTCTACATTTCATCAGAATTTATCTTTGAAGAACCATCATTATGATCATGAGGACATTGTCAACCATCAACCAGTATTTTGACCAAAGGACATCATCAACCAGTATTGACATCAAGCTATTTTGTGGGAGTACAAGTACAGTAAGTGTAAAAAAAAATTGCCCTTAAAAACTCTCGATTTTTTAAAAACATTCTAGAAATTATTAAAACTAAATTAACTTGATATGCATTCCATTACACTTACCACTTTATATTTTTCTTACCTATATCCTACCTACATTCCACATAAAACAAAACATTATTTTCATTATCCTACCCACCATAATCATATTTCATTCATTATAACCCTATTATTTCCTACAAAATTCCTATTCATTATCCTTTCCTACATTAACCCCATTCTTATTCATCATTCCATATACCTTTACATTAATCCCAAAAAATTTATAAGCATTTTGATCAAAAATAAAGGACTCAATATTTTTCCCTTAAAGGAATTTTGGTTGACCTACAAAAACCACACCAAATTAGTGTCATAATGGAAAATTTTAATTTAAAAAATGACCTATCCTATGGTCATTTTAAAATAAATTAAGAAAAGTGCATAAAAATTACAAAACCTAAGGTATGGAATGAGCAAAATATGCAAACATATAATATGACAAAGCCTAAGTGTGAAAATTCAAACAAAATGCAATGCAATGAAGGTTGAAAAGACATGGAATTATTATGCAGCCAAATCAAAGTGTGGACATGCAATGTAATGAGGGAGGTCATGAATGAAAAATGAAATTACAAAGAATGTGGAGATGTGGTGTTACAGTGATGAGACATGTATAAACACCGTGGAACAAGGACAGTGTGTGAGACAGAAGGACGTAGCCACGAGATTTTATGAGTCAGAAGGTGAGTCGGCATATGAAACGGTCAAACACATTTCAAAAAAACTATGTAGTGCCACATTCAAACCCTGTGCAAAACTATTGTAAGCCTTCACCATTAAAATGAATAGAGCTCTGTGTTGGCGTTTTTCTTTCACCATCACGGCCATATTCAAGCTTAGGAAGAAGAGGTTGATGTTGTGCAAACAGATGTACACGTTTGGCACCTCGTGAAAGATGGAATGCAAAGAAAAGGCTGCGGAAAAAAATAGAGAAGCTCGAACAGAGAGAGAACAGCATAAGAAATAGTCAAATAAGTGTGGAGAAATAAGAAGGATGTGAAATTTTTTTTTTAAATATTGAAGGTCGAGATCTCTGTTCATCGAGTTGATTGAACGCTCCAACAAACTCCATAAATTTCGTAAAGTGAACAGGTAAGGATCAAATCCAGATTTTCTTCACTTCTGAACGGATTTTAGGGAGCTCGGGATTATGTTTAAGATGTGTTTTTGAACAACGATTCATACTCCAGTTATAAATTCAGGTCTTTTCCACCATTAAACCCGACTCTTCCACCTATGAAATATGTGAATCTTTAGATGTCGAAGAAGAGTTTTAACTGAAGTAGCATTGTGTAAACACAGGAGCATGAGGTTGAACTCAGAGATATCTCTGGGATTGCTCCAGATCAGGTAACCGAGTTCAAAATCCTGCATACATAGCCATGATGTTGTCACATGTAAAAAAAATTGAGTTTTACATAGTGTGTGCTTTTTGAAAAACACAGTGAGCTATTTCTTGTTGTTCACATACAAATAGTGAACCAAATTTGTTTCAATTTCAAATGCATAGTGAGAATTTATCTTTGTAGAAGAGGTATTGAGCATGAATTCATGAGAAATAGGACATTGTAAGATGATTTTTGATTGATTCTTACACAATGAATTTCATTGTAGAGGTAGAGAATTCATTTCTACACCAAAAACAGAAAAGGAGTTTTTTTTTTTAAGAATTTGATAAAACAGAGATTGAAAAATGGGAGATAGAGAAATAAAAACATTTTAACAATGTTTTTATGATCTTTATACATAAATAAAATTTTCTTTTATCAGATTTTTTGAAAGCAGTGGACTTATTATTGTAGAGGGTTGAAGAAGATTCACAAGTCAAATAATTTCATTTATTTTTTAGGAGCTTCAAAGAAGAGGTAATCATAATTGTCATGAATAAAATGCATGAATGAATCGACAGAGAGATATATGCATGAATGAATTTTTATTTATGATGAGAATGTTGACAGTGAAAAGGTATATAAATTGGTTTATAGAGCACATGTCCACCAGAATAGAGCCAAATGAATTCCAGATAGAGAATTTGGAAAAGGAAACTATACAAAAAATATATCAGGCAAGATTGATAGCCTTCCTACAAAAATTTAATGGGCATAATTAAAGTATCACTAAATAATTCATAAACAATTATGGACAGGAACAAAAAATTTTGGGGAACCTATCTATTCCATTAAGCCCAGAATTCATTTCACGGGCTCTAGATCTTCCACTTTTAGGAGAACAATACCATAAGGGCTTACATTTCAAATACAAAGGGTTGACTTCCTTCTTAGAAATGCTTAGAAAATGATCATTTGATAGGACAAAGGGCATCCCAAGGGAGTGGTTCAATGAACCATGGGCAGAATTGGTATTAGTCATACAAATATATTCCGCATGTGGTACCAGGTATAGTGTAGTGCATCTTTACCACATTAGACTACTCCAGCACATAAAGGGAGAAGTAAAGATCATTCTACCATACTTCTTCTCCAAGAAATTGGTAAAAATGATAGAGAGTGTGAAAAATGAGACTAAAACCAACGAAACACAGATATACCACTAGGGGCTTGTTAAAATTCTTGTAGAATATCAAGTGAAAAGCAAGGTTTTAGTGTGGAAGGAATTTTTATCCCACCATCATTTTGAGGAACAAGTAATAGAGGAGAAATTGAAGCAAGTTCATGAGACAAGAAGCATAATGAACTCTCCCTTCTATCCTAGGACCAGGCCCAAGAAACAACAGGATATTATTATGGTTGATAGGGAAACATATTTTCTATCTATTCCTAGGAGGCATAGGATGAAAAGTCAAGAAGAAACAAGTAGCAAAGAAAAATATTCTGAAATACAAGTTGTTGAACCACCACCAACAACAAAACAAATTGATGAAATCATTGAGAAAATGCAAAGAGAATTCTATGAGGAACCTATGGAGAAGGATTCATACTTTGACAATGTTGAAGTAGGAGCCACCTCATTTGCCAAAGATACAAGAGAAGAGGAAAGAGATCTACAACTTAATAAGATAAAAGAACTAACAGAGAAATTGGAGGTCAGTAGAATTCTAGAAAGGCATTTGAAAAAGGAAAACAAGATGTAGAAGAAAAACAATGAAAATTTGATCAAAGAAAATGAAAAGTTGAATGAGAAAGTTGGGAAACTAGAAACAAAGAATACCCTTCTTTCCAAGCAAGCTTATAGGTGGCTTAATGACAAAAAAACATGGAAGTAACAAGTATGAGAGACAGAAAGTCATGGCTACAATTTACAAGGGAGAACAGTAGAAAGGAATTTATTGTATTCTACAAGAAGCACAAAAAGAGGCATCAGGATCAAGAATAGTGAGTACGTCAGAATTCAGAAGGACAAAGAGGAGAAAGCAAGCATGAGGACATGCTTGCAAATCAACAAGGGGGAGATGTTGGCCGTCACTTTTTATCAAATTTTGCTTATTAAATACAACTAATTTCAATTATATCCAACCATATACCATACATACATACCTTATTTTGACCAATTTATGTATATCACCTAGGCACGAGATGAGAACATATTTAGAAAGCTTCGGAACCAAGTATGGATGTGAACCAATTGGTTCGATCAAATCGAGCTAAACCAAGCCTGGTCAAAGTTGGTCAAACATGACCTGTCTTTTAAAAAATACCTAGGAAATAGGCCAAAACTAGTATTTTGTGGGATTTTCCATATTTTGTGTGATTGGATGGATGAGTTTGACCAAGATAGATGGGATTAGGATAGATATGACTATTAGAGAAATTTTAGGACACTAATTTTTTTGGTGACTCAGTGTGACTAATTTGTATGAGTCCTCTACTCTAAGTTGCAAGAAGATGCTCATTATTAGCATGCAGCTAATGAGAATGGAAAACAAGAGGATGTTGAAATATCTAAAGTCATTGAAGCCATTTTTGGTATTCCAAAGAGAGCCGCGGCCTCATCAAATTCACCTCCTCAAGAAGGCGACAAAGGTGAATGTGCAAGGTATAAATCTACCTTTAGTCAAATTTCTTTTGATTATAATAAACATGGTAAATCTTCACATAAGATTTGGAGAAAGTTTACATGCTCCTTTTGTGGTTTGAATAACCATACTGTTTCGAGGTGTTTTAAAGAAGATAGCCATGCACATGAAAATTTCAAACAAAAGGAGGCATAAAGCCAAAGGTCCATTGGATAATGGAAACCATGTTGAAAATAAAATGCAATTGTTTTGCACGCATTTCCATAAGCAGGGTCATCTTGTAGACAAGTGTTGGACTTTGTATCTGACAAGTCATCCATGACATTTGAAGAAGTTGGAAAGAGATATTGACAAGAATGGAAAAGAGGATTCCATAATCGATGTGGGTCAGGATGATTCACATGATGATTGATGCATTTATTTTCCAATTGAGTGCATTTATTTTTCTATAGAATGCATTATTTCATGTTTACGCTAGAAAGGTGTTTGGAGTATGTTGACTCACTTTTTTGCAGCAATATTTATCATTTCAGCTCTTTAAGTACTTGTACATGTAAATGGGATTCTTGTACTTGTGAGAAAATTGAGAGTTGTTGTACATGCTCTTGTTTGACTTGAGAGTCAGTTGTTTGAAGAGGCATGTTTTATCGACTTGTGTTTGGTCGATGAGTTTGTACACCAAGATGTAAGAGTACATGGTGATGTTCACAAGATGTGACATTTTTTTCTTTGAAGGAGCAAAAGGAAGAGGTAGTCAAGTTATGTTTATTGCATGATGTGTTTTTCAAGATTAATGGCTTTTGCTTGTGACAAGATGTCGCAAGATTTTTGGAAGGTCCACTCTTGAGCGAGAGGCTCATGATTAGCCTTCCTTCCCAAATCAATGCATGAGTAGCATGTCAACACTGGAGGATGATGGACAAGAGGGACAAGATGCCAAAAATATTGCAGCTAAAACATCATCCATTGTAGACCATTTGGTGTGTTGACACTAAGAAGTGAAAGAGATGGTGAATGCATTCTTCCGATGTGGAATTTGGAACCGAGGAGGTAAAAATAATAGTCATTTATTTTATTGTTATTACTGATGTTGAAACTCATTATTGTAGTTCACTCAAATGGGCTTAACTTGGTAAATTGGTTTCCAAGGAGAAGCTTACATCGAATGCATGTTTGTGCAAAGGAGGAACATAATTCTTAGTGGGAATGCCATCAGTCAGCTTTCCAAGCACCGAGGGATCGCTTTGGTGCAACAAGGTGTTAAATCAGCCAGCAAGAAACCAACAAGTGTTGGATTGGGTCAGTAGAAAAAGGAGGACATTGGTTGAAGTGCAAAGTCATTTGCAAGGCAAGGCATGTTAGTGAACCCAAGTAGTTGTCGTGGAGATTTTTCCAAGTAGAATCAAGTTGATAGAACTTGGGAAAGAGATGAGTATTTAGCTGTCATGAGATAACTAGCTTTTGTGGGTCCAAAATCTTGTCAGTGGGAAGGAGTGATCGGAATTTGGATTGGGGGCAAAAATTTTCCAAAAATTAAAAGTGCTCATAATTGCACCAAAATAGAGCGAATGGATAGGTCCCTTCATCAGGAATCCGACGCACTTCATTTAATCAAAAAATGACTTCGTATGTGAAAATTAGAACATGTTGTTCGTCGTGCCAAACAGGTGAATTTTCAAAAAAAAAAAGGGGGTCAAACAGTGTCAAAGGTCAAAATTTTTGGTTTTCAAAGGCTAATGAGGTGTTGACACTTGTCTAATGGTGATTGGCCCTAATTTCTGGGCACTTGGAAATTTTTAATTGGTTTTTGATGAACCAATTGGGTGCTGACACGTGGCAAGCCCAGAGGTCGCCACATGCCCCCCTCTCCAAGGCCAAATTTGGTTATCTAAGGTCGAATTGAAAATTATTTCATGTGTAAATTTTTTTATGTATTGGCCGAAGGGCAGATGTCATGGTCGAACCCGCGACCTCCTCCATGCTACCCACGAGCTATACCAATACACCACACAATAGACCTTATTTTATATGGGGCACAACTTTTATTTAAGCTTTAAACAAGATTCAGGCGGAGGTAAGGAGGGGTCCAGCCCCCTCACCATAGGACCATGTGTGACGACCATCGTGGCGGAGCTTATTGTTAAATGCAGAGATTAAGTTTTAATATAGGTTATTTAACCCACAACCAATGTTAAAAGCGTGTTAATCCAGACTATGTTAATGCGTGCCATTAACACATTCAATCCGCATTTATCACCAAGTTAATCCCACTTATAAATTAAATAAACTCCAGTTTAATACAACAGAGAAGATGGCGAAGCCCCCAAATTTGGCGCCAACTCCAAAATTAGTGGCCTTAACAGGAGTTCCTCCAGTTTTAGTGGAGTTTTTCTAGGAAATATTGGGGAAGCCATAACTTTGGCATATTTCGACCAATTTTGGCTCACAAAGAGCAATTCATAGATGATTTGGATGCTTTGAACATGATGGTGCAGGTTGCAGAGGCGTTGGAGCACTTCTACAAGTGAGTTTTCCACTTTTAAGATTAAAGAAGCCCAGGGCCACCAGGAGAGGGGGTCATGCCTAGTCCACTTGAAGACCATTTTCAGAGCTTGAAGAGTATATTTTGAGGTTTTTGGCTCTTCTGAATCCAATGGAGTAGGTTTCAAAGCCATTGGATCACTGTAGGTGCATGTAATCAGATAATTTAACATTAATCCAAAGAGGGCCTAACGAGTTGAAGGAGTTCCATGGAGATGTAGCCCAGGAGGGCTGAACTTCGTTATCAACTATTGTGTAATGTGTTTGTTGTGTGTTATTTCTTTGAAATTTATTTGTTGTACATGTGTTTTTAACAACTAATTAACTCATGAATTTCTCATAAAAAACACAAAAATTGACACATAAACCCTCACATAACTGGCTAATTTGAGAAGATCCTAAACACATTTTTATTATACTGATGAGGGAGCTAACACATCAAAACTAGTTTGCCCATATTCAGATCATGTGAACATTTTAGGAATGTGCATGTGTTCTTATAATGTAAATTTGGGAACAAATCCATGGTCCATCCATTGTTACCAAGTACAGACCTCACCACACATTCTTAGGATTTGCTTAGCAAAGTGAGGAGAGCTTGATAAGGCATTGTAGGATTTAGTTAACATGGTTATTGATTGGATCTAGGTAAGTATGTTGGCCCTCATTTTTTTTTATCAAATTTTGCTTATTAAATACACCTAATTTCCATTATATCCAACCATATACCATCCATATATACCTTATTTTGATTAATTTATGCATATTTGGGTAAATAAATTATGTTTTTCAATTTTTAGATATTTTTACAAAAATTGGGTTTTAAGTGCATTTTTGGATAGAACTAAAAATTCTCGTAATGGCTCCATTGAAGTCATAATTGCAGGAAACCTGGGCACGAGATGAGAACATATTTAGAAAGCTTGGGAACCAAGGATGGACGTGTACCTATTGGTTCGGTCAAACCGAGCTAAAACAAGTCTGGTCAAAGCTGGTCAAACATGACCTGTCTTTAGAAAATCCCTAGGAAATAGGCCAAAATTAGTATTATGTGGGATTTCCAGATTTTGTGTGATTGGATGGATGAGTTTGACCAAGATAGATAGGATTAGGATAGATACGAGTGTTAGAGATATTTTAGTCAAATTTGTTTAATCTTTTTCTATTTAAGCCAAGGACATTGAAGGCATGAACATGGAGAATTTGTGTGATTTCATTTTGAGATTTCTGAATATTGTGAGTTAATTGGAGAAATCAGTATTATATTTTTTTTTTTGTTCAATGTGATGAATGATTTATTGAGTTGTGATATCTGAGAAGTTATTTCAGTGTGCAAGGCAAGGGTGGAGGGCCCCCACACCGAGCTAAGTACACTTTTTGGTTAATTTAGCTGAAATTTCATAAACTAGTTTTGCTTCATGTTTACTCAGTTATTTAGATGTATGGAAATTTTTTATGTTTGCTGATGAATATTAGTTTAAATTCTAATCTGCATATGAAGGGTCAAACAAGGGTTTTAGTAAAGTTGTCCTTCTATCTGATCAAAGAATAGTAACTAGAATTCATCTTCCTTTCTTGTGTTTAAGTTATTTTCTGAATTTCTAGTTTTCATACAATGGTATTAATGATGAATAAACTTATAAAGAAGGACAAAATGGACCTCCTCAGTTAGGAGCCTCTTCTCTTATTATTTTATGCATCATAAGATATTGTTCATCATTTATTTTAATTTCTGTTCACGAAGTAGTATTGTAGATAAGGTCAACTCGGTTCTCCTAAGTTAGAAGCCTCTTCTCCTACTTATTACATATTGAAATATTAATTACTTAGTTAAATTTTATATTTGTAATATGCATTTCTTTCAAGTTTTATTATTTGTCTTCTAAAATTGACTGTAGTTGAAATCCATTATTTTGGACATGCTTCCAAGTTTTACAAATCTAGATTGATAATTAAACACTTGTGTTAGTTTACCTAGTAAATTGACACAACATTTTTTGGTGCCGTTGCTGGGGAAGCATATTTCAAAGTAGTCAAATAGGAAGATAAAAAAAAAACACATCAAAAACAACAAAAACTTATCTTTTATTTTAGTTATGTTTGTTTATGCCTAGGGATAGAGATCATAAAGGTAGATTCATTAAACAAAAACCCCCAGAAATTAAACCATCCATAGGAGTAGGACCATCGGGACTAAACCACCAGTTGCTGGGAGACCAACTCTAGAGGAATTAGAAGAAAAACAAAGATCATGACAAAGATTGACTCTAATTGAAACACAAACATTGTTAGTCTGGGAAGTAAAAAGTAGGAAAACACCAAAAGAAACCCCTTTCATAGAAATACAAAAGGAAACAAGGAGACCAATTTTTAAACAATTAGAGCAACCAGTTCTTGAACAAATCAAGATAGTTGAGGAAACAAAAAATCAGCCTCGTATTGAAACATTACAAATTTCTGACAGGAAATTACTAAAGAAGGAGAAGGATCTAATATGTCACTTATGACTCTAGAACAAAAACTTCAATATGAGAGACAACCAAAGGAATGGCAGAGAAAAAGAGAGGAAGAAAGGAGAATAGAAGCAGAGAGAAAAAGAGAGGAAGACAGGGGAATAGAAGCAGAAAGAAGAAGAGAGGAAGATGCAAAAAGAGAGTATGATAACAAAATACAACATGATATCGAACAAGAGAATGATCAAGAAGCTACCTTTGGCTTCCCAATATTAGATACAAGAGAAATACTAGGAGAAGAAGTGAAAATGAAAAACATTCCACCTTCTGTTTTGCCCAATTTTTATGGAATATCAACAGAAGATCCTGACTCATTTATGTTCGAATTTGATACCTTATGTCGAACTTATGGATACACAGATAACACACATAAGCTTCGTCTCTTTCTTGCTACTTTGAAAGCAACGACATTAAAATGTTTATGGGTTTAGGAGAACATACCATTGCTTCTTGGGATGACATGAAGAGAATTTTTCTTAAAACGTATCAAGCCTACTGCAGGGCTAGAGAATACAAAGAAGATATTTTTAGAATGACACAACAAGAAGATGAAATTTTGGAGGAATACTTAGAAATATTTCTCTACAATCTACAAAAATCCAAACAACATTCTCTGAATCCCGATATGATCCGCACAATTTTTCTTAAATGTATCAGAGATGAATACTTAGATATTCTCAATGTGATGGGAAAAGGAGATATCTCAAACCTGCCATTTGATGAGATTGTTGAACTATGTCAAGAGTATTCTAGGGGAAGAGAAAAAAGTGGAAAAAGGGATGTTACATCAAGAGCTTTTAAATCTGCAGCAGGAGGAGTAACAAGAGCAGAAATAGGAAGTTTGCTAGAAAATTTTAAAACTGATCTTTTAAGCACTTCAGGAACACAAGTTGAAGTTTTAAATGCAAAGAACAAAATCAAATATTATCAATATTTTGTCCAAAGTGTAGGAAGAAAAATCCACTTAGAGAATTTCCTTTGGATAGTATACAAGTGTGTGGACTTTCTACAGAGAATAATACAACTAAAAACCGTCTGAAACTTAAATAATTGAAAATTGAAGAGGTACAAGGGACACATTCTCTTTATTATATGGCACCAAGAAGACCTTGGCAACCAATTATTCCTCAACAATAACCTCAACAAAACCCCCAAAATTATCAGTATCCTCCTAAGAATTCATGGAATACTCCAATGCCATGGCAGGCTTGGCCTCCACAACAATACCAAAACCAACCTACACAAGGTTGGAGAGGATATAATTATGGAAACCAGCCACCTCAACAATACCAACAGCCATATAAACAACCATACCAACAACCATATCCTCAACAACCATTCCAATACTAACAATTCCAGCTGTTAGCACCTAATTTGAACCTTAGGCTGAAAGAAGGCAAATCAGGGTAACCTCAAACCACACTCAGCCTTGTAGCTAGCCCTACAAGGTCAGGAGAGGGCTCTCTCCGAGAAAAACATTCAATGAATTACAACTGCAAACTGATTTTAGGCTAGGTATAATAATGGGAAATGTTTTTATAAAATCAAGGGTTGTATGGAATAGATGGGGCAATTTGAATCTAGGGAATTAAAGCAGAGATACAGGGTATTTCATGGGGCAAGGTAGGTAGGGAGTTTAACCATTTAATTTAAATAATGATGGAGTGTGAAAGAATGGTGAGGAGATGAAAAGGGCATAGAAGATGGATCCTTTTCAAACAGAAGAAAACATCAAATGTCGAATGATTTCCCAAGGCAGAGCATTATGAAATGGATTGTACCTATCTATCTTGAAAGCATTCAACTAGAAATATGAGTGAATGAATGGAAAACATAAAAATTAACAGATGAACACAAAGGAAAGAAAAATGCTAAAATCCATACCACAGGGATCCCACAAATCAATGTTGTATTTCTTTATTAATTCCCTGTCAAACTGTTACAAATGGAGCACAGAGCATCCTCAATGTTTTCCCAAATAATTCCACACTTTATTCCCCTTTAAAATGATCAAGAAATTACATTAAATATACAGAATTTGAGGGAAGTAGATCCACAAAAGAAGGGGTTGTTTCACCAGCTCAGGAACCGAAATCTGAACATAGGAAAGAGTCCAACAATCTGTCCCTGAAAAGAAGGAGAAACAATACATTTGACCATCTGGAGAATTGCAGTTACACTGAATGAATGAAAATAGGAAATCTGAAGAACAGATCCCTTTTTCATCGCTGCTGTAGATGTCTCTGGTTCATAATTAGTTCTCGACCTTGAGTATTTTTGTATTTTTTCTCTTTGAAGAAAAACCAACTATCGAAGAAAATGCCTTTGAAACTAATGAAAAACCATATTTTCTGTTAAATGAAGAAAAATCCCCTTTTTGGGTGAAAAAGGGCAAAGGAAAGGATGGTGGGCCCATATGCGACCGCTAATCGCAAATCGAAACAGGAAGAGGGGAGGGAGTGTGTCACAATGGAGTGAATTGCGATTGGGAATTTGCGATGCAATAGTGTATAGGGGAAATACGCCTTTATGGGGAAATCACAATCGCAATCGGGAATCGCAGCGGAGGAGTGGTCACAATGCATAGTGGGGAGAAAATGCGATGTCCGATGTGCGATGGAGGGGAAGTCTTTATGAAACAAAATGGAAAAAATGGTTTTGCATAGGGAAAAACCCATTTTATTTTGAAAAGGGCGGGAGAATTTAGGTGGGAGCTGGAGAACAATCGCAATCACAATCATAACAAGGGAGCGGGTTTTAAACTTAATGGAAATCGTCGATTGCGATTGGCGATATGCGATCAATCGCAACTGCAATCGGGAATGAGAGTGGAGAAAAGTGCCAATGGAAACTATGCGATGAAATAATTTATGATGCGATTGGGGATAAGCCTTTATAAAACAAATAAGAATGAGTCCTGTGCTTTACAAAGGAAAAAACCCTTTTTTATTGAAAAGGCGAAACATTTTGGTGGGACCGGGGAGTAAATCACAATAAAAAATCGGGACGGGAAGGAGATAAAGTGTATTGTATAATGGGATTCCGCCGATTGCGATGGGCGATATGCGATCAATCGCATCGGCGGGTCGGGAGTGGAGTGCTACGGGAAAACTTGCAATAAAAACTTGCGATCGCGCGATGGGAAAAATTCTGATGCGATGAGGGACTTAAGAAATCTTTTAAAATAGATTTTTCGCATTTAACAAAGGAAAAAATCGTTTTATTTGGAACGGGCGGAAGGGAATTGTGGTGGGACCCAGCCAATCACAATCGGGAATCAGAGGGTGAACGGAGTGGGGTTAAGTGCTGAAAAAAAAATGTGCGATTTGCGATGTGCGATCCATCGCATCGGGAAATTGAAAGAGGGAAGGCAGAGTTTAAGCGCTGGGAATTTGCGATGTGATCGAGTGATCGGAGGAGGGGACTCAATCGCATCGGAGATGGTCAATTGGAGGTGGGTCAATCGGAGCCGATGGGCTATATTATGTGATGCGATCGGATCGGAAGCAGGACCTTTGCGATGCGATGCGATCGCATCAAAGGTTTGTAATCGGGGAGGGTTAATCGGAAGTTGTGTTTTAAATGGTGCGGTTGGATTGGGAGAAAGGGTTGCGATGGAAAAACTTTAAGATTATATTATAAAGTTTTAGGGACTAAATGAGAAAAGGGGTAGGTTAGAGCCTTTGGGGAATTTTCTTTACTTAGGCATATTTTTCAATCCAGGAGTCAGTTTTTAGAGTATAATATACCGTTGGAAAGCTCTTTCCAGGATCTTTCTGATGGACATACATAGAACATGATTTACACTAAAAATACTATGGAGAACACCTTTTAAACGCAGGCCTGACAATGAGAACCACCAGTGGAATAATTTTCTATCATGACCTAATGGAATGATTGGAAATTTGTTCAGAATGGGACAACTAAGATGCACATGCAAATGTGTTTTGATCGCTGGTGGAAGTATGCAAATACTGACACTAAAATTGGCTCCAATGGGGGTGGTAGCTCCTTGGAGGTGCTAAGAACACCGTAGACCTAGTAGCCTTATCCATTGGGCATGGAGTCAATAGCTAAAAACCAAACTGAATATTGAAAGAAACTCTATTGGACAAACAAACTCAAAAGTGACTCAAAGATAACTAAGACAAAACTTAACACTTGAAGCTTGATGGCAGTACATGAACAAGACCTGAGGGTTTCAAATCCTAATGATAACCACCTGTGTTTCTTGAAAGCTAATGTACCATCAGGCTATATCAAAATTCCAATGTAACCAATGAAGCAGATGCCTCCTTGATTGATTCTCCTGATGAGAACCTCTGGAAAAAAATAGATACTTGCAACTGGGCATCCAAAAATATAGTTGACCATGATCTCCTTCATCACTGAATACTGCAATAATTACCTTCACTGATGACTGCAATAGATTTTCCACTGGATCCTGAAAAACATGAAGATTTAGCTCCTGCTGACATAGAAGAAACAAGGTGTCTTTTTCTCTTGATTTTGATCCCTCTTTATAATGTACCTCAGTAGGAGTGTGTTCCTGGTCTTCAGAAAATTCTGAGCAAGTAGGTGAGTATATTTCCTCTTGAAAAAACATTTTAAAACATGAGAAATAGGAAGAAGAATCGAATGACGAGTTGAATGCTCTGGTCTTCTGTAGTTTGAATATATTGTTGATCATCTTCATATGATATAACAACCAGATTGTCATGTTTCTTATCACATTCATCAATCATAAGAGAAGAAAATTCAGATGTTTCTTGAAATCCAAAACTAACATTTCCATCATCTACCAAAGATTCATCCAAAGAAACTTTTTCACTTACTTGAACAAAGATCTCATCTTGTTTTTCATGAAGGGAATGGATTACCTCCTCTTGAAGACTTTGTTTTGATGGGATGAGAACACTTAGGTCTATGACTCTGTTTTGTTTATTTGAGGTGACCTCAACCACATAACTCTCCTTTGTGGGATCTAGAACAACATACTCTTCCTCATCACATTTTAACTCTAGATCTGGTTTGACTTTATCACTATCTGAGATTGGAACATCATTTTCCTGCATACCATATTTTGTTTCAATCATATCTAAAATAAAACCTTGTCTTCCATCATTTTCAATTGTACAAAGATATTCAACTTGCTGATCTTGATAAGTATCCTCTAAGATTTCTGTATGCTGCTGAAATGAATTTTCATATAGTGCTTCCATGATTTCTTCGTCCATGAATTCATCATTGTTGTATGGATTAATCCGTCTTGCGGACAAGACCGATCTCCCTAGTACTAAAAGTATCTAGCAACAAACATCCAAACATACTAATCTTTCTCTAAGCATATAAGGTTTACAAAAGGTTCTATAGAGGTGTAAAAGACTTACCGTTTGTCCAGTGCTTGTTTGAAGTCGTTGTTGTCCCTCGCGCGCTTGAAGGAGTTTTCCTTGTAAACCTGCAGTCACAAACAAGCAAAATATTACATAGCACCTGTATATAAATCATCATAAACCATGCTTATCATAGTGATCAAGGAATCTATGAAATAAACCATTGATTGAAAGCTTATTGAGAAAAATGAGTATATTTGTATTAATTTCAAAGAAGAAAATCCTTACAACCTGAGCCTTGATGTTGCACAGGACTTTCCGGGGTCCGAAGCAGGAGTCTCCTTTACTTTGACAAGTTCTGCACTCCTCCAACCAAGACAAGTAGAGGTATGTAATCTCTCCTCAAAAAGTCTTAGTTAACTGAGTCTAAATCTCAACAGCACTTAACCTCAAATATTCTTAAGCTTGAACTCCCTTTGAGGCTACCCAATGCCTCTTTTTATAGTGGAAAAGAGGAGGTTTTATGTTCCAAGTATGAAGGGATAGAATCCTCCTTCAAAGGGATAAGATCCTCACATCAAGGGGTTAGCTCCATAAGGTAAGGGATTCATGCACCTTACAAGAGCGGTTCTGCCACCGCAAAATCCATTCTAGAAGCTTCCAGAATTTACTTTAATTGAGATTTTTGGGATTTTACTTGCGCCTTTTTAATCTTACAGGGGTCCGCACCTATAATAAAGATAAAGTGCATTCAGAAACGCAGGCAAGCTGAACATTGGGTGCAGGACCGCAGGCAAGATAGCCAGAAAGTGCGATACCAAAGTTTAGGAGACTTTTAGGAACTTTTTCTGATTTTGAAGGCTTGACATGAGGAACTGATATGTTAGACTTGCAAAAGGGAGAAGTATGAGTAATAATGAGCTCATACACATGGCAGAATGTCAGGATGACAATTTTCAGTGTAACAGATTGCCCCCTAAAGTGCAAAGTCTGGAATAGATGATGCTGAAGTCTGTCATATATGAAGAGTGCAGTACTTTATCATTTCAAAGATCATCCTGTGGACACCCCAGTCAGCACCTGTAAAAACATTCAATGCAAAATATATATGTACACATATCATCATTGAGGTAGGCATTCCCATACTCAGATTAAACTAAAAACTGATTCAACTGCTTTGATACAGGAATGATTTTGAGTACATCATAGTATAGGCATGTGTGAACATAGCATGGACGCAACCATCTGTTTATAAATAGTCCACTGTATAAATGATAACAAAATTCCTCGCAGCCTGGATGGTAGAAACTAGATCCAGGGTCTTGATTTCCGCATCTCGAACTAGTATGATTCTATCCATGCGAATGAATGTGTCAAAGTCGAACATGGTAGAAACCACTTGATTACCAGTCAATGATGTAAACTGTTAACAAGTGTGAGAGTAACCACCAATAATGTCAATGGCTCTCAAAGTACCCAGTACAATCCATGAAATGTGAATGAATGAGCTGAAGTCGAACATTTCACGGAATCATTCGATCGAAGGTCGATGATGTAACCTGTCGTCGAAAGCGAGAAACCTGCCATTAAGGCATGCAGATTTCAAGGTACTGACGATTTCTAGATCAACTTTCCAGATAATGAGTTGTCGTCGATAGAAAGCGATGCGTCATATGCAAGCTCACAACACGAAATCATAGATCAATTTTTGAAAATATATTGGCAAGGACTGACTCAGGGATGGTCAAAATGGATGACAATATTTTGCAGACGAATGGTTTATTTAAACTGTCCTCTTGAACACATAACGACACTGCAGATGGTTTGGTAACAATTGACCCACAGCTAATACCCAGAAACCGGATGAAGACTTTCAAATGAGGTTCGATTAACTATTAAGCAAAGGATTTCCCAACCCAGGTGAATGAAAGTGTCGTGTTCAAGAGTGGTCGACTGAATTTTCGAAGAATCAAAATACAACAAAAACGCCCATTTTCCTCTCTTTTCCCCCACCATTTCTGGCAAGTACCTCTTTATTTTTGACAAGCTTGAGGAGGATAACATTTTCTTGTTTATAAGCTCATCCTTCGGATGAGTCCAAATTAGTTTAAGATTTGAACCCTAAGAAGGAGTGGTTCGTTCCTGTTTGAAATTGAACAGGTCCTTTACTGTTAAATTTTAACGAGTCCAGTATAGGAGAAACTCGGTGTTTTTCAATTTTAGGGAGTCAGAAGAAAAAACTTAAGAAAACTCCATGGGTGTACTTTTTCGTAAATTTAGTCTCTCGGGCCCGAAAAAGGATAAAATAATGCGAGAGAGAACTCTATTGACCGTGAAGTTTGATTGTGAGTGTTAGGTTGGATTACGAACTTGTTGTATTACAGGAGAGAACTGCGAGAGACCCAGTAGCTACATGCAATCTTGCACTCCCTGCAACTGGTAACGGTAAATGCAATAAATTTCAGCTGGAATGAGATGATAGTTTTTATATCAATGCATTAGTACATGTGCAAAAAGTTCGGGGAATCCAACCTCACAACCAAACTCCGAATCCCAAATGATATGGACTCAGATAATAACTCAGTCACTGCACTATACTCGGCAATGTTATTTGTTGTTTGACCAAGGCTTACCCCATGCATGGAAACTAACTCGTCAGAGGGTGAATAGATAACCCAATCTGTGGAAGAAATGTTCCGTGTACTACGACAAGCACCATTAGCAAAACCAATGTAGGTTTGAAGAGACGTCGACATCTGCAATATCAAGATTAAAACTCAGATAAGCAGGAAAAGTGATAAAAAAACACTTCTAAACTAGGCACACCTTTCTAATATAAGACACACCAGCAGTAAAGAAATCTAACCTAAAAAATAAAAGATCTCCATACCAAGTTAAGCATAATATCTCCGATTAATTTTGTTTGATTGTGGTCTTGCAATAATTTTGTTTTCGCGGCACTATTTTCAATTGGTGTGACGCTGTGTTGGCTAATGTAAAAGGCCAACTAACTAGAGCAAAAAATGGGAAACTAAATAACTTTGGATATGGATCCATCGTCGTCTCCTTCGCTCTAGAGAGGATTCCTATGCTAGCTCCACAGAGTATCCCTGTTGATGCCGGTCGACCTAGAGAACCTAGGATGGTTTGTTGGTCCGCACTGATGGCCCGTCACGGTATTGAGGGCGCTGAGATTGTTCGATTTCCTTCTTCATATTTTCGTTGGCTGGACCGCCAAATTTTTGTCATTGAGGACTTTCCGTATGCCGGGATAGATTTCCGCGGCGACCGGGAGATGGCTCTCCCAGCAGGTGAACAGTGGGATGACTCAGGTAAAAAATATTTCTTCAACAGTTTCTAAGTTCTAATAATATTTTTTATTTTTGATTGTCTTGTTAAATAATAACCAAAAAGTTTGTTGAATACAGATGTGGGCCCACAGCGACCAGCCCATCTCCAACCCTATGAAAGAAGACAACCAGTTGCAGCCGCACCAGCTCCAGCAGGCCAATCAGCGGAAATCTTGACTGACTTAGAGCATCATCTAGAGCGTTTGACTCTAGATATTCCGGAGACAAACATAGAGGATATTCCACTCAGATTTCAGAGATACGTGATTGGTGTTCCAGGACCTTTTAGAAGGTTTCTGTGCAGGGTGGCTCGGGCAGTGGTTTCTTATCGTGATCACCATCAGTGATGGGATGATCGTGTTGTAGACTCATATTTTTGAATTTTTGTGTTATCATTTTGCCGATCATAAGGTGTCTCCAACCTATGATCGAAGACGATGTATATTTTTGAAAACATTTTTATCCTATGATATATCACTATTTTACCGGCTATCTGTATACATGTTATGGATGTTATTTGTTTTACTGTTTTGATTACTGCAAATGTCGATTTATCATACTAGAAGCAACTACATCTGCTAATTTATTTAAATATCTTGGAATATGTTGATATTCAATGTAGTCAAATTCACGTTCCAAGAGACGAAATCTCAAAAACAACTGTAACAACACTGGATTTCTAATGGCATAAACTCTGTTAAGCTGTAATACAACAAGTTCAGAATCCAACCTCACAATCAAATTCCGAATCCCAAATGATATGGACTCAGACAATAACTCAATCACTGCACTATATTCGGCAATGTTATTCGTTGTTTGACCAAGGCTTACCCCATGCATGGAAACTAACTCGTCAGAGGGTGAATAGATAACCCAAGCTGCGGAAGAAATGTTCCGTGTACTATGACAAGCACCATCAACAAAACCAATGTAGGTTTGAAGAGACGTCGCCATCTGCAATATTAAGAGTAAAACTCAGATAAGCAGGAATAGTGATAAAAACACACTTCTAAACTAGGCACACCTTTCTAATCTAAGACACACCAGCAGTAAAGAAATCTAACCTAAAAAATAAAAGATCTCCATACCAAGTTTAAGCATAATATCGCTTCAGATATAGCCCATTTCTGGGTTTATCTAAAGGGATACCATCAAAATCTATCAGCTCATAGGCCCCTTTTGCTAGCTTTCGCTTAAAAATGAAAGGACCATGCCACATGGGCACGAATTTCCCAGCTCCTAGCTTATCGTTGGCTTGATCATAAACTAAGACTAGGTCTCCTTCTGAAAAATTTCGAGGGGTAACACTTCTATCATACTGAGCTTTTACTCTTTTGACATGAGCCTCGTTTTCTATTGCAGCGTTTCTCCGATTTTCATCCAATTGAGCCAAGTACAAAAAACGTTTCTCCTCTTTAGACGTAGCTGGGAGTAACTCTATGGCTAATTTCAAAGATGGAATTTCGCATTCAATCGGCAACACAGCTTCCAAACCGTAAACGAGTTGAAAGGGAGTGAAACCAGTTGATGTTTTGACTGAGGTTCGATATGCCCAAAGTGTTGAAAATAGCATGGAATGCCAATTCGTCTTGTGAATACCAATAATTCGTCTGATCATGGTGACTAAAACTTTATTTATGGCTTCGACCAGACCATTGGCTTGCGGATAATATGGAGTGGAACTATCGTGGCGCAGGCCAAGCTGTTCTATCAGTTCAGTCATCATGACATTCCGAAAATGGCTTCCATGATCAGTAATAATGGCTTGAGGAACACCGAACCTAGCAATTATGTGATTAAATATGAAAGTTGCAGCAGTCTTGCCATCAGCCGAAAATGTAGGCATCGCCTCGGCCCACTTAGTAAAATAATCTACTGCTAAGATAATATATGCATGCCCCCCGGCTAAGTGAGGGTTACATGTAATAAAATCGATACCCCATTTTGCAAAAGGACCAACAACAATTATGGGATGAAGAGGAGCGGGTGGCGCGCGCATCTTACGATCGAACAGTTGACAATTGTGGCATTTCCGGACTGCATAAATACAATCTTTGAATAACGACGGCCAGAAATAACCAACGCACAAGATATTTTGGGCTGTGGCATACCCAGACATATGACCGCCACATGCTCCAGAATGGAAGTCATTTAGAACCTTTTCAGCTTCTTCATGAATAAGACAGCGTCGGAAAACAGAATCCGCTCCCCGACGATAAAGTGTATCACCAATAATATTATACTGTTGGGATTGGAAACGTATTTTTCGTCGCTGAGATCGTGAAATTTCAGGCCGAAAAGATTGTGTTTGGAGATAAATGACAATATCCCCATACCATGGATCAAGAGTACTGATAAGAAACAGAGATTCATCCGCAATGGGTTGCTCTGCCACAGTTTCAGTATCAGTAGAGGGAAAATCACACATTAGTTCCGCAAAAACCAAGGATTTCTTCGCCTTGGATGTTTCAAATTCCAAGTCAAATTCCTGTAGGATGACTATCCACTTGGAATACTTGCCCCCTAGCAACTGTTTGGTCAAAATGTACATCATAGGGTTGCAATTAGAAATCACCATAGTTTTGCGTAACAATATGTAATGTCTAAATCGTTGGACAGCTTGAACAGCTGCCAAGGCCAATTTCTCCACATGCGTATACTTAATCTCAGTCGGATGCAGATTTCGACTAAGATAGTAAATCACATGTTTAGTATGAGATTCATCTCCCTGAACTAACACCATCCCAATGGTGGAATGAGAAGAAGCAAGGTACAAAATGTAATCCTGGTTGTAGTTGGGAGGATGCAATAAAGGTGCATGGGTTAACGCGTGCTTAAGTGCATCAAAAGATCGATTAGCGATCTCATCCCAAAATAATGTAATGTTCTGTTTTAGCAACCGAGTAAAACCTTTTGTAAGCTCGGCGTAGTTAGGAATAAATCGACGTAAAAAGTTTGCTTTCCCCTGCAAACTTTGGAGTTGGCATAAAGTTGAAGGAGAAGGTAATTTAACAATAGCCTCGACCTTCGATGGATCGACGTGAATACCTGCTTTCGAGACAAAAAATCCCAGTAAACGACCTAACTCAACACAAAAAACACATTTGTGTGGATTTAGCCGAATCCGATAATGCCGACATCGCATAAAGATAGCACGTAAATGTGTAAGATGGTCAGCCCTGCGTGATGAATGAGCAGGTAAATCATCGAGATACGGTTGCACAATGTGCTTAATGTCATGAAACGCATAAGACATTGCCTGTTGAAAAGTTTCTCCAGCGTTCTTTAATCCAAAGGGTAGTTTGCAGTAAGAAAATGTCCCCCACGGACAAATAAAATCTGTTTTTGGCTGATCGACAGGGAGTATGTTTATTTGATTATACCCCGAAAAGCCATCCATAAAGGAAAACATTTCACTGCCGGCACAATCATCGATTATTTGATCGATATAGGGAGTTGGATAATTGTCTTTAGGACAAGCTCGATTAAATATGATCAGAAATATACGTAGACGTGGATTGTTTCAGTGAAGTTAATAATTCTATGCCATTGTCGTATCTGACTGGCAACCGAAAATGAGTCAAGAAGGCAGTTGCTAACTGACTGAAATTATGAAACGAGCCTCGTGGTAACTCAATGTACCATTTGGCTACAAGACCAATAAGCGTTCTTTGGAAAAGACGTTAGTGAATCGAATCATCACTGATTGAATTAGATGCACACCAAAGGTGATAAGTCATGACGTGATTTGATGGATCCTCTCCTGGCTTACCTTCGAATTTTGGTATATCACTGGGCAACTTATGCGGCATCGGTGGCCAATACTAATAATAGAAAATTGGATCATTTGTAAGGCGCGTCAAATCAGGTAAATCCAAAGTTGCGATAAAGGGTAACTGACGGTTAGGGTCACGAAAACCTTGAGTAGCCAAAGCAGTTCCAAGAGGTGGATACCCAGGGTAGCTAGGAATCGGATTAGCATTAGGAATTGTATAACCTCCTGGAAAACCAGGATTAATCATACCGAACTGTGGTTGTTGAGGTTGTTGATAAGTATAGCCAGGGTATGGTTGATACTGATAGTTTGGATTTTGTGTATAGGGACCGAATTGCGGCTGTCCCTGGTACGGTTGATACGTGAATTGCGGTTGACTTGTGACAACTGTGCTTGTACCGGCTTGTCCCGTAGGCATCTGAACCGAAGATCCTGGCTGGGGTACAGAGACTTGAGGGATTTTCACGGAGGTAGGGATAGACAAACTCAGGGTTACAGATACTCCAGAAGCAGGTGTTATAGGTTGAACAGACGTAGCAGCTATTGCAGCAGTTTGAGGCGGAGTCTTAGGCGAACTAGGACCGGCTTGCTGAACAGGACCAGGTGCAAGAGTTTGAATAGTAGGCTGGATAGGTTGCTGAGTTAGACCAGTAATTAAAGGTTGTCCAGGAGTTTGATAAGGCAACTGCACATTAGGCTGCATAGGCTGTTGATATTGGGACGGATCCCACACCATATTCATTCCGGGGTATTGTCCCGCAGAAGGCTGAATGTAAGGACCATAACCTGGTTGAATGTAGGGTTGATAAGTGAGTGGTACATTTCCGGCTCCTTGAATAGATGACTGACCAGAAGGCTTTTGGAAACCTTGAATTGGGTACTGAATTTGAGGTTGATAACCCTGAGGTGCGTACTGAAGCTGGGGTTGATAAGGACCCTGAGGAGCATATTGAGTTTGGGGTTGACCTTGGGGCATGTACTGTCCTGAAGGTTGATACCCTTGAGGTGTGTACTATCCTTGGGGTTGTCCCCCAAAATAATATGATTCCACAGTTTGTGCTGGGAAAAAGTTACCTTGAGGTTGCCCTCCAGGTGGTAACTGACTTCCTGAAGGTTGCCCCCCAGGTGGTAACTGATTACCTGAAGGTTGCCCCCCAGGCGGCAGCTGAATAGCTAAAGGTTGCCCCCCAGGCGGTAACGGATTTCCTTGTGTTGGAACCCCAGGCAGTAACTGACTGCCTTGAGGTTGAGGATTCAGAACATTGCCAGACATCATATAAATTTACGCTACATTCAACGTTTCAGTTTTAACACCACTATTACCAGACGACAACACTTGTTCAATTGGTTGAGGAGCTGCTCCCGAGAAAGTACCAGACAAAGCCTGATATCCCGAAGGAACAGAAGGACCACCATGTAAAAATGATTCTGGTGTTTGAGAAAACACGGATGACTCTCCGGCCATAATGGATGGCAGATAGTAACCTCTGGGTGTAGGATGAAATGGAACTCGAGGTGGAGAAAAAGCAAGACCCGGATTCTCTAAAATTTTTGTTAAAGATAGAGACCAAGCACTAGTTCGAATAGGGCTGTAGAAAATAGATTCACGCTCCCTAAGATTTAAAGATTGAGGGGAGTCGGGAAGAGATATATCTTCGTCTGGATTAGTAAGTTCTTCAATGGAAATAAGACCAGCTGGAAGATCGTCAGTGACAATATTTCTTACCCTAGGTGAATCAAGATCGCTAGAATTTGGTGAAATAAATCCCGAGGATGTTTCTAAAACAGAAGGTTCAGTTTCAGGTTCAGAGATTTCAGGTTCGTCAGCCAATTCACTGGAAGCAGAAATACTACCAGCAACTTCAGAAACTGAAATCGGTTCTTGAATGTATTATGTTGTAGGTATTTGATGATCAGGATGGAAAATTATGGATGAACTTCCAATTTCTGTTGGTCTAATCCTACCACTACTGGATAAATATTGAGGGGAGTCAGGAAGAGATATATCTTCGTCTGGATTAGTAAGTTCTTCAATGGAAATAAGACCAGCTGGAAGATCTTCAGTGACAATATTTCTTACCCTAGGTGAATCAAGATCGCTAGAAGTTGGTGAAATAAATCCGAGGATGTTTCCAAAACATAAGGTTCGGTTTCAGGCTCGGAGATTTCGGGTTCGTCGGCCCGATTCCTTTAGACGAAATACTACCGACGACTTGGCCCGAAATCGGTTCTTGAATGTATTCTGTTGTAGGGTATTTGATGATCAGGATGAACAACTATAGAGGAACTTCCAATTTCTGTTGATCTAATCCTACCACTACTGGATGATACCAGAGCACGAAGCCCTTCAAGCTGACTTGGTGAATATTCAGGGGGTTTCCCTTGTAGTCTCTGGGATTGTCTCGGCAATTCCACCACGATTAAATATTAACTAATCACACGCAAACAAAGAAAATTTCAATGAAAACACCTAAAGTCTCTAAAGAAACAAACAACTGAATCACACGCTTAAAAAATCTAAGAGTTCAAACCACACACAAACAGTAACTTTCCGTACTAAAAACACTAGTTGGTGATGAAATCCAACTTAGTAGAAATTTAACACAGAAAGGGCAGTTGGAATAGTTACCCCGACAACCTGCTTAATGAAACAGACTGGCACAAGTTTCCTCACAAAACCATCTCGTGTGAAGAGAAACCCCCATAAAGTCCAAGTGAGTCTAGTCGACGTCTGCTCCAGGTACAGTGAGATCTTTCCTTCACCGTCACCTTAGGAAATAATCTTAAGATAATGGACACTAAGGTTACCAACAGTAACAAATATAACTGAGGGAACAGTCTACGATCCGATTTCATGCACAAGGGTAGAGTAGCAGGCTCAATCCCCTTGAAGGCTCCTCGACATGGTTAATCCGAGGTTTACCGACAAGTGACCCCAGGCTCCTTGACAATGGTTAATCTGAGGTTTACCGTTTGTAATACGCGCAAAATCTTCTATCTTCCCCAATGAAACATAATTGATTGTCTCAAAGGTTCAGATATGATCTCGTGATTGAATTCTTTAAGAGAAGCTTCCCAGATTATACAAATTACAATTGGATTTATCTCCTACCGCAAGATTTGTCTACTTGTTTGTTTTTACTGCCTTGGAGAGTTAATTACTCCCTACTCCAAGATACTAGCCTAAGCTATGTTGGTGATAAGAGCCCTAGAAAATAAAAAGATTGCTAGATGAATTTTAATTAAGAGTTACTTTTAAGAGCTGTTTCTTACGTCAATGGGTGCGGAAATGAAACTCTGATGGTGTGAAATGACTCGATTTCCAAAAGACACTAAAAATGCACCTAAAAATGATAATCAGATTGTTTTCTTTCAATGAAATTCTAATTAAGGAAAAGTTAGAGAATGCAATTCTTTTAATGAACAATTCCTTCTTTAAACATAAAGAACAATTGAAAGAAACTATTTTTTGTCTTTTCCAACAATTTATCAAAGCTCACAATGAAAATCCTTTCACTTTCCAAAAACTTGAAGCTACAACACAATTTTCCTTCAAAAGAAATCTAAAATTTTTAAAAGCACTCAAGACTACAAACTAATTTCAAGATCTACAAAGTTTAATAGCACTCAAAACTACAAACTTTAATAATCCAAATGAATAAAAGCTTTAAGATTTTTTGAAGAATGTTTTATCTTAGTTTTTTAGCAAACTAAGGATCTATTCATTCAGAATAACAAACAGATCGAAAAACACTCAATTATGTTTTTATAAAAAACGAAATTCAAAAACCAATAACAAAGTTTCTTTTCGAAGATTTGCAAAGAAACAGGTAACTCTATTTCTCAATAAAGGATGATTTCACAATCAGGTCAGATTCAGCAAAAGACCAAAAAGACCAAGGTAATCTGAGGTACTTCAAACGTCAAATGCTTCAAATCGCTACAAACCAAGTGAAATGCAATCCAAAATGCAAAACTTCTAGAAAATCATCAAAACACCAATACTGCTGAGATTTATTAATAGAAAGCTTTTGACAGAAACAATCATCAATCTGGGCAGAAAACAAAAACTGAAAATAAAAATCAAGATCAACTAAATAAAGAAAACTGAAGTTTTTCAAAACTTTAACAGGGTCCGCAGGCTCCAAGATATCATAGGTGCGGTCCCGCACTGTTTACATAGGAGAAGTGCGAAACTGCCCGCACTGTGAAAACAAGGCAAAGAGCGGTCCTAGGAAAAACTAGAGAAAAACCTGAAGGATTTCAAAATTTTCAAAAACAGAGAAAACCTAAGCTACCCAGGCAGATTTCAATCAATCAAAAACCAAAAAAACATTTCCTCAAATCAAAATAAAAGAGAAACAAAAATAACAAGTTCTTTCCCCAGTGGAGTCGCCAATTTGTTGTATGGATTAATCCGTCTTGCGGACAAGACCGATCTCCCTAGTACTAAAAGTATCTAGCAACAAACAGCCAAACATACTAATCTTTCTCTAAGCATATAAGGTTTACAAAAGGCTCTATAGAGGTGTAAAAGACTTACCGTTTGTCTGGTGCTTGTTTGAAGTCGTTGTTGTCCCTCGCGCGCTTGAAGGAGTTTTCCTCGTAAACCTGCAGTCACAAACAAGAAAAATATTACATGGCACCTGTATAGAAATCATCATAAACCATGCTTATCATAGTGATCAAGGAATCTATGAAATAAACCATTGATTGAAAGCTTATTGAGAAAAATGAGTATATTTGTATTAATTTCAAAGAAGAAAATCCTTACAACTTGAGCCTTGATGTTGCACAGGACTTTCCGGGGTCCGAAGCAGGAGCCTCCTTTACTTTGACAAGTTCTGCACTCCTCCAACCAAGACAAATAGAGGTATGTAATCTCTCCTTACAAAAGTCTTAGTTAACTGAGTCTAAATCTCAACAACACTTAACTTCAAATATTCTAAAAGCTTGAACTCCCTTTGAGGCTACCCAATGCCTCTTTTTATAGTGGACAAGAGGAGGTTTTCTGTTCCAAGCATGAAGGGATAGAATCCTTCTTCAAAGGGATAAGCTCCTCACATCAAGGGGTTAGCTCCATAAGGTAAGGGATTCATGCACCTTACAAGAGCGGTTCTGCCACCGCAAAATCCATTCTAGAAGCTTCCAGAATTGACTTTAATTGAGATTTTTGGGATTTTACTTGTGCCTTTTTAATCTTACAGGGGTCCGCACCTATAATAAAGATAAAGTGCGTTCAGGAATGCAAGCAAGCTGAACATTGGGTGCGGGACCGCAACAAAGATAGCCAGAAAGTGCGATACCAAAGTTTAGGAGACTTTTAGGAACTTTTTCTGATTTTGAAGGCTTGACATGAGGAACTGATATGTTAGACTTGCAAAAGGGAGAAGTATGAGTAATAATGAGCTCATACACATGGCAGAATGTCAAGATGACAATTTTTAGTGTAACAATCATCTCCATGAAAATTCTCAAGATTCTCAATGAAACTATTAACATGTTTACAAAAATTCTGTACTAATATTAAGGATGGACAAGATTCTTTGTATCTTTCAAAGAATATTGTATGAAAATATTTTAAACAATAAATAGAAGCAGGTGGAAAAATTTCATACCAAAATCGAGCTTCATCTTCCAGAGTAGCCATGAACATCTTCATCAAGCAATCTTTAGGAAAATCAATCTTTAATTTATGCACATGGATGTGAAATTTCACCAGATGAAGAGCAGCATCATTACCTTTCACATTTTTGAATATAGGAAAATTCCTTTGCCAATCTACCTTGGGCATTTTATTTGGGAAACTTGGAATGTGATCTTGGCTCATGGGAGCATACCTTCTTGCAACACTTTCCATCTTAAAACAAAAATCTTAAAGCTACTGATCTTCTTGTAGTGGAGTCACCATGAAGTGTTGATTTCTGGATCTTTCAGGGAATGGAGTCACCGGGTGAATAATTTAGCCTTCATATGTATCCAACTTTTGTTCACCATAAAAAATCAGATCTAAAATTTGTCGCTCTTTACCAGGGAAGGCATGATCTTTGCATTCCCCAGTATGGTCGCCAGAAATGTTAGCACCTAATTTGAACCTTAGGCTAAAAGAAGGCAAATCAGGGTAACCTCAAACCACACTCAGCCTTGTAGCTAGCCCTACAAGGTCAGGAGAGGGTTCTCTCCGGAAAAAATATTCAATGAATTACAACTATAAATTTATTTTAGGCTAGGTATAATAATGGGAAATGTTTTTATAAAATCAAGGGTTGTATGGAACAGATTGGGCAGTTTGAATTTGGGGAATTAAATCAGAGATACAGGGTATTTCATGGGGCAAGGTAGGTAGGGATTTTAACCATTTAATTTAAATAATGATGGAGTGTGAAAGACTGGTGAGGAGCTGAAAAGGGCATAGAAGATGGATCCTTTTCAAACAGCAGAAAACATCAAATGTTGAATTATTTCCCAAGGCAGAGAATTATACAATGGATTCTACCTATCTATCTTGAAAGAATTCAACCAGAAATATGAGTGAATGAATGGAAAACATAACAATTAACAGATGAACACAAAATACAGAACAATGCTAAAATCCATACCACAGGGATCCCACAAATCAGTGCTACATTTCTTTATTAATTCCCTGTCAAACTGTTACAAATGGAGCGCAGAGCGTCCTCAATGTTTTCCCAACTAATTCCACACTTTATTCCCCTTTACAATGATCAAGAAATTACATTAAATATACAGAATTTGAGGGAAGTAGATCCACAAAAGAAGGAGTTGTTTCACCAGCTCAGGAATCGAAATCTGAACATAGGAAAGAGTCCAACAATCTGCCCCTGAAAAGAAGGAGAAACAATACATTTGACCATCTGGAGAATTGCAGTTACACTGAATGAATGAAAATAGGAAATCTGAAGAACATATCCCTTTTTCATCGCTGCTGTAGATGTCTCTGGTTCATAATTAGTTCTCGGCCTTGAATGCTTCTGTATTTTTTCTCTTTGAAGAAAAACCAACTATCGAAGAAAATGCCTTTGAAATTGATGAAAAACCATATTAGCTGTTAAATGAAGAAAAATCCCCTTTTTGGGTGAAAAAGGGCAAAGGAAAGTATGGTGGGCCCATATGAAATCGCTAATCGCAAATTTCAATCGGAAGAGGGGAGGGAGTGTGTCACAATGGAGCGAATTGCGATTGGGAATTTGCGATGCGATAGTGTATAGGGGAAATAGGACTTTATGGGGAAATCACAATCGCAATCAGGAATCGCAGCGGAGGAGTGGTCACAATGCATAGCGGGGAGAAAAGGTGATGTGCGATGTGCGATGGAGGGGAAGTCTTTATGATAAAAAATGGAAAAAATGGTTTTACATAGGGAAAAACCCATTTTCTTTTGAAAAGGGCGGAAGACTTTAGGTGGGACCCGAAGAACAATCAAAATCGCAATCGGAACAGGGGAGCAGGTTATAAACTTTATGGAAATCGCCGATTGCGATTGGCGATATGCGATCAATCACAATTTCAATTGGGAATGGGAGCAGAGCAAAGTGCCAATGGAAACTATGCGATGAAATAATTTGCGATGCGATTGGGGATAAGCCTTTATAAAACAAATAAGAATGAGTCCCACGCTTTACAAAGGAAAAAACCCTTTTTTATTGAAAATGCGGAAGGTTTCGGTGGGATTGGGGAGTAAATTGCAATCGCAAATTGGGATAGGAAGGGGATCAAGTGTATTGTATAACGGGATTCCGCCGATTGCGATGGGCGATATGCGATCAATCGCATCGGCGGGTTGGAGCGGAGTGCTAGAGTAAAACTTGCAATAAAAACTTGCGATCGCGCGATGGGAAAAAGTCTGATGCGATGAGGGACTTAAGAAATCTTTTAAAATCAATTTTTCACATTTAACAAAGGAAAAACTCGTTTTGTTTGGAACGGGCGGAAGGGGATTGTGGTGGGACCTAGCCAATCGCAATTGGGAATCGGAGGGTGAACGGAGTGGGGTTAAGTGCTAAAAAAAAATGTGCGATTGGCGATGTGCGATCCATCGCATCGGGAAATTGGAAGAGGGAAGGCGGGGTTTAAGCACTGGGAATTTGTGATGCGATTAGACGATCAGAGGAGGGGACTCAATCGCATCGAATATGGTCAATCAAAGGTGGGTCAATCGGAGCCGATGGGCTATATGATGCGATGCGATCGGATCTGAAGCAGGACCTTTGTGATGCGATGCGATCGCATCGGAGGTTTGTAATTGGGGAGGGTCAATCAGAAGTTGCATTTTAAATGGTTGGATTGGATAGGGGGAAAGGGTTGTGATTGAAAAAATTTAAGATTATATTATAAAGTTTAAGGGAATAAATGAGAAAAGGGGTAGGTTAAGGCCTTTGGGGACTTTTCTTCACTTAGGCATATTTTTCAATCCAAGAGTCAGTTTTGAGAGTATAATATACTGTTGGATAGCTATTTTTGGGCTCTTTCTGATAGACATACTGAGAACATGATTTAAACTAAAAATCCTATGGAGAACATCTTTGAAATGCAGGCCTGAAAAGGACAACCAACAGTGGAATAATTTTATATCATGACCTAATGGAATGATTGGAAATTTGTTCAGAATGGGACACCTAGGATGCACATGCAAATGTGTTTTGATCCTTGGTGGAAGTATGCAAATACTAGCACTAATACCAGAAACACCCTCAACTAATGCCATTTCCACCACAAAATCTTGCACCATTACTAACTCAACCTCAACAGATTCAGTTACCTTCTAACCAACCCCTACCTAGAACAACTTAATTACCAACTCAACCAGTAGCAAATCCAAGTAACAAATGGATAAACTAGCATATAATGTGGAAGAAGCAACATATTTTCCTACATTCTTTATTCTTCCCATACAAGATGTCCACTTAAGGTCTGAGAAAGAGCTACACAAATATTCTCCACTAATCATAGAAGAAAAAATTGAACAAGGAGAACAAATTGAAAAATCCCATCCGAGAAATCAAATTCAGAAAGGAAAATCTATTATGACTCAAACACCACCCTATCCAGAGAGGTTAGTAGACCAAAAAATTCCAATGTCTCTTCCTGAATTTGATATTTTGGATGAATTGAAGAATTCTTATGTCAAAATTCATTTGTTGCAAGCTATAAAAGATATTCCAATTTATGCAAAAACAATAAAGGAGTTATGCATCAAGAAAACTGGCAGAAAGAAAAGAGATCCACCCACGATATAGGTCATTGGAAAATTAGCTAGTCTCATGTCTACAAAAACAACAATTGAAAAATATATTGACCCTTGGATCCCTATGGTTACCATCTCGATAATAATTTTTTAGTTCCAAACACTTTTGGAAGCAGCTATAATTTTATGACTACATAAACTATGAAACACTTGAAATTGCACAATATTAGACCTACCACTACAATTTTAGAGCTTGTAGATAGATATAAAGTTGTACTAGAGGGAATATTAGAAGATATCATTGTTTCTTTGGATTCATGGGAATATCCTGTATACTTTCTAATCTTGCAGCCAAAAACAAATTTAGGAGGCCATCCTTCAATTCTAGGCAAACCATGGTTAGACACAACAGATGCCTTCATTGGATATAGATCAGGAAGTATGATCATAGCACATGGGGTTGAAAGGAAACATGTTTCACTCTATCCTCCAACACAATCTCCTTATTTATTATCATGGCTTGATGAACAACAACAACAACAAGAAACTCAATTTGTTCTCAGTATTAATCAAGTCTTTAATTTTAGAGAAGAGGAATAAAATGAGGATCTATTGGACCTTTTCATCTCAGAAACTGATATTTCAGAGCAGCTTATAATAACACAATATGAAGCTGGAAGTCGTCTTTTAAATCAATGTTTCCAAGAAAATTGTACTATTAAATCATTGCAAAATTAATTTGAAAGTATTTTTCATTTTAACTCAATTACCAATTCATAGAGTAAAATCATTGAAATCAGTCCTGGAAGGAATTTGAATATTGGTAATAATTTACAATCATCACAAGAACAAGAGGTAATAGCATTTTTACAGAAATATTCAAAATATTTTTCCCGAGATTACATAGACATGCAGGGAATTCATCCAAAGACATGTATTTACCACATCTACACTGATGAGCATATCAAGCCAGTGAGACAACCACAAAGAAGAATGAATCCTATGATGAAAGAAATAGTGAAAGAGGAACTACAGAAATTGTTACAAGTTGGGTTCATCTATCCTATTTATGATAGTCAATGGGTTTCTCCCATAGTTGTGGTGCCTAATAAAAATGGAAAGTGGAGAATATGTGTATACTATAGGGAACTGAAAAAATCCACATTAAAAGATCATTTCCAGTTACCATTTATTGATCAAGTGCTAGATTCATTAGCTGGGAAGAAATTATTTTCTTTTCTTGATGGATTTAGTGGATACAATCATATTAAGATAGCATTGGAAGACCAAGATAAAACCACATTTACTTGTCCATGGGGAACATATGCATATAATGTTTTTCCCTTTGGGTTATGTAATGCACTTGCTACTTTTCAAAGAACAGTCCTTGCAGTATTTGCTAATCTAATCCATGAATGTGTAGAGGTCTACATGGATGATTTCACTGTATATGGAGGAACATTTGATGATTGTTTGAAAAACCTTGAAAAAGTTTTGAAAAGATGCATAGAGACAAATTTACCCCTTGGAAATGAAAAATGCTTTATGATGTTAACTTAAGGAATAATTTTGGGACACCATATTTCTTATTCAGGAATCAAGGTGGACCCAAAAAAAATAAAATTCATTGTGAACTTAATGCCACCAACAACAAAAAAACAAGTAATAATTTTATTGGGATATGCAAGCTATTACAAGAGATTCATTGAGAGTTTTAGTAAAATATCTCTACCTCTATTCAAGTTACTTGCAAAATATGTTGAGTTACAATGGTCAATAGACTATCAAAATGAATTTGAAATATTAAAAGGAAAATTGTCAGTTGCACCCATTCTCCGAGGACAAAACTAGTCATTGCCATTTCACATATCCACTGATGCATCTGATACAACTATAGGAGCATCACTTGGAAAAAAAAAATTTAGTTTAATTATGCCATATAATTCATAAGAAAAAACTTAACACCAACAAAATTGAACTATACAGTCATAGAGAAAGAAATGTTAGTTGTTGTGCATGCAGTTAATATGTTTAGGCATTATATAACAGGTTATCAAGTATTCATTCATAAAGATCATTCAAACATAAGATACTTAATGAAAAAAGCAATACCAAATGGCATAATTACTAGATGGATGTTATTAATGTAAGAATTTAACATCATTGGTCTGGATCAACCAGGTAAAGACAATCAAGTAGCAAATTTTATATCAAGGATTCATTCACCTGGTGATCAAATTATTGTATCGGACAATTTTCTAGATGAAAATTTATTTTCTATAACGGTTAAAACACCATGGTTTGCTGATGGAGGCAACTATTTATCATCTAGAATATACCATCCCATTTCTCCAATACACAGAAAAGAAAAATAATTAGAGAAAGTGCTAGATATAGTTAGGTCAATGGCGACATCTTTTATACTAGTTCTAATATTTTAATAATAAAATGGGTTAGAGAAGATGAAATTCTAGATATTTTGAAAGAATTTCATGATGAACCATGTGGTGGCAATTTTGCAGACAAGCGGACAGTATACAAGGTGCTCAAACTTGGCTACTATTGGCCAGCAATCTTCAAGGATTTGAAAGCCTACATTAAAATTGTGACAGTTGCCAAAGAACTGGAAGATTTGTGGTATCAAATGAAATTCCATTAAAGCCACAAGTACTCATAGAACCATTTGGGCAATGGGCTCTAGAATTTGTGGGACCAATTAACCCATCTTCAAATGGAAATAAGTACATTCTAGTATTTACAGATTATGTTACAAAGTGGGTAGAGGCAAAAGCAGTGGCAAGAGAAACATAAGACACGTAGTCTCATTCCTCTTTGAGGAAATCTTTGTCAGATTTGGAGTTTCGAGATAGATTGTCACAAATCAAGGATCACATTTTACTTCCAAAATTGTCTAGGATCTTACAGATAATTATAAGATCAAATGGACAAGTAGAGTCGACAAATAAAGTGCTACAAAATATCATGATGAAAGCAGTGCAAATGAACAAAAAATATTGGTCAGAAAAGTTAAGAGACGCAATATGGTCATACAGGATTACATGGAAAAACACAACTGGATTCAATCCATATCATTTGTTATATGGTAAGGAAGTATTGTTACCCATTGAATTTCAAATTCATACATATAAACTTGCAGCAGAATTGGGAATGGAACTATCTGAAGCACAACAACAGAGAGTCATGCAATTGAATGTATTAGATAAAATAAGACAGCAAGCAGTAGAGCATACATCTCTAGTGTAACAACAAAGAATAAAATGGCATGACAGATTCATTAAAAATAAATTTTTTCATAAAGGACATTGGGCACTATTGTTTGACTCCAAGTTTAAGGATTTCAAAGAAAATTTTACAGCTCATCGGCTTGGTTCATATGAGATAGAAGAGATCTTTGACAATGGAGTAGTCAAAATAAAAACAATCAATGAAGCATCAATTTCATTTTTAGTTAATGGACATAGGCTTAAAGTCTACAATAAGCCTATCAATAAAGAGAATTTTGAGAAAAGAATTTCAACAGAAACTGATATTGAAATAATGGAACAACATAGTGATATGCCTTCCTTACTTCCAGAATAAAAAATTAATAATTAAAAATAAAATAAAATAAAATAGATAAAAAATAATAAAAGAGTTTGGTTGTGAAAATCCAAGAGACTGGCACAATACAAACTCGAATTCATATCGGAAAACAAACTAGTTTGGCCAATATGAATTCTCTATTTTGTTTTACTTTTCTTCAGTTTGATTTTGCAACAATCATCCTCCAAAATACCAAGACTTGAGGACAAGTCTCAGAATCAGCAAGGGGGAAGATTCACAATAAAACTATGTGAATAGTTTTGAGCAGCTGTATTGTAGAAGGGACCTGTGATATTATTCAAATATCATTACATAAGGGACCTTAAACAAAATTCAAATATCATTGCATAAGGTACCTAAAATCATTGCAGATATTGTTGCAAAAGGGACCTAAAATATTATTCAAATATCATTGCAGAAGGGACCTAAACAACATCAATATTCAATAAAAGGGACCTGAATCAATATCGGATGCTAAAACATGAAAGAAAAAATACGTGTCTACATTCCATCAGAATTTAACTTTGGAGAACCATAATTATGATCATGAGGACATCATCAACCATCAACCCGTATTTTGATCAAAGGAAATCATCAACCAATATGGACATCAAGCTATTTTGCGGGAGTACAAGTACAGTAAGTGTAAAAAAATTGCTCTTAAAATCTTTGATTTAAAAAAAAAAATTCTAGAAATTGTTAAAAGTAATTTAACTTGATATGAATCCCATTAAACTTACAACTTTACATTTTTCTTACCTATATCCTACCTACATTCCACATAAAACAAAAAATTATCTTCATTATCCTACCCATCATAATCATATTTCATTCATTATAATCATATTATTTCCTACAAAATTCCTATTCATTATCCTTTCCTACATTGACCCTCCTACATTAACCCCATTCCTATTCATAATTCCATATACCTCTACATTAAACCCAAGCATTTTATAAGAATTTTGATAAAAAATAAAGGACTCAATATTTTTCCCTCAAGGAATTTTGGTTGACCTACAAAACCACACAAGGTTAGTGTCATAATCGATAATTTTAATTTTAAAATGACCTATCCTATGGTCATTTTAAAATAAATTAAGCGATAAGAATAAAATGAAAAAGCCTAAGGTATGAGCGCAATATGAAAACAATTAATATGACAAAGCCTAAAGTGTGAAAATGCAAACAAAATGAAATGCAATGAAGGTTGGAAATACATGGAATTATTATGCATACAAACCAAGGTGTGGACATGCAACGTAATGAGGGAAGCCATGAATGAAAAATGAAATTATAAAGAACGTGGGGATGTGGTGTTATGGTGAAAATATGTGTATAAAAATCGTGGAAGAAGGAAAGTGTACAATATAGAAGAATGCAACCACAGGGGTATTTGAGTCAGAAGGTGAGTCGACATATGAAACAGTCAAACGCATTTCAAAACACTGTGTAATGCCGCATTCAAACCCTGTGAAAAACTGTTGTGTTAAAGCCTTCACCATTAAAATGAAAACATATCTCTATGTTAGAATTTTTCTTTCACCATAACGGCCATATTTAAGCTCAGGAAAAGGAATACGACGTTGTGCAAACACATGCACGCGTTTGGCACCTCATGAAAGACGGAAATAAGGAGAAAATGCAAAGAAGAGGCTGTAGGAAAAAAAAAACAGAGAATCTTGAACTGAGAAAGAGCAGAAAGCTATGGATAAATAGGAAAGAAGCGCATTGGTTTTAACAAATATTGAAGGCCTAGATCTCCTATTCTCCAAGTTGATTGAGTGCTCCAACAAACTCCAGAAATTTTGTAAAGTGAACAAGTAAGGATCGATTCCAGATTTTCTTCAGTGTTGAATGGATTTTAGGGATAGTGAACCTTGGGATTATGTTTAATATGTGTTGTTGAACAACGAGTCAAAATCTAGTTATAAATTTGGGTCTTTTCCACCATTAAACCCAACTCTGCCACCTATGAAATATGTAAATCTTTAGATGTTGGAGAGGAGTTCTAATTGAATTAGCATTGTGTAAACATGGGAGAACGAGTATTAAATTAGAAATATCTCTAAGATTTCTCCAGATCAGGTAACCAAGTTCGAAATCCTCCATACATAGCCACCAAGTTGTCACATGTAAAAAAAAAAAGAGTTCAATATTTTTACACAATGTGTGATTTTCGTAAAGCACAGTGAGCTATTTCTTCTTGTTCTCATACAAACAATGAGCAAATTTGTTTCAATTTCAAATTCACAGTGAGAATTTATCTTTCTAAAAGAGGGATCGAGCATGAATTCTTGAGCGATAAGACACTGTAATATTATTTTTGTTGATTCTTACATAGTGAATTTCATTTTAGAGGCAGAGAATTCATTTCTACACCAAAAACAGAGAAGGATTTTTTTTGGGAATTTGATAAAAAATAAATTGAAAAATGGGTGATAGAGCAATAAATTTTTTTTAACAATTTCTTTATGATCTTTATACATAAAGAAAATTTGTTTTTATCAGTTTTTGAGAAAGAAGTGGACTCATTCTTGCAGAAAAATGGAGGATTGAAGAAGATTCACAAGTCAAATAATTTCATTTCTTTTGAGGAGTTTCAAAGAAGAGGTAAGCATAATTGTCATGAATAAAATGCATGAATAAATTGACAAATATATATATATATATATATATATATATATATATATGCATGAATTTTTATTTATGATGAGAATGTTGATAGTACAAGGGTATATAAATTGGTATACAGAGCACATGGCCATCATAATAGAGCCAAATGAATTCAAGATAGAGAATTGGGAGAAGGAAACTATAGAAAAAATATATCAAGCAGGATTGATAGGGTTCCTACAAAAGATTAATGGGCACAATGAAATTATCACTAAATAATTCATAAACAATTATGGACAGGAACAAACAATGGTGGGTAACCTATCTATTCCATTAAGCCCATAATTCATTTCACAAGCTCTAGATCTTCCACTTTCAGGAGAATAATACCATAAAGGCCTACATTTCAAAGACAAAGGGTGGACTTTGCTCTTGGAAAAACATATGTAAGGATCATTTGAGAGGACAAAGGGTATCCCAAGGGAGTGGTTCAATGAACCATGGGCAGAATTGGTATTACTCATACAGAGATATTCACATGTGATACTAGGTACAACGTAGTACATATTTACCACATCAGACTAATCCAGCACATAAAGGGAGAAGTAAAGATCAATCTACCATACTTCTTCTCCAAGAAATTGGTCAAAATTATTGAGAGTGTGAAAAATGAGACTAAAACCAAAAAAACACAGATCTACCACTAGGGGCTTATTAAAATTCTTGTAGAACATCAAGTGAAAAGCAAGGGTTTAGTGTGGAAGGAATTTTTAGTCCAACATCATTTTGAGGAACAAGTAATAGAGGAGAAATTGAAGCTAGTTCATGAGACAAGAAGCATAATGAACTCTCCCTTCTATCCTAGGACTAGGTCCAAGAAACAACAGGATATTATCATGGTTGAGAAGGAAACATCTTTTCTATCATGGCATAGGAGGAAAAGTCAAGAAGAAACAAGTAGCAAAGAAAAAGATCTTGAAGTAAAAGTTGTTGAACCACCTCCCATAGCAAAAAAAATTGATGAAATCATTGAGAAAATAAAAATAGAAGTCTATGAGGAACCTTTGGAGAAAGATTCATACTTTGACAGTGTTGAAGTAGGAGCCACCTCATTTGCCAAAGATACAAGAGAAGAGGAAAGAGAGTTCCACCTTAACAAGATAAAAGAGCTAACAGAGAAATTGGAGGTCAAAAGAATTATAGAAAGGCATTTGAAAAAGGAAAACAAGATGTACAAGAAAAAAAATGAAAAACTTATCAAAGAAAATGAAAAGTTGAATGAGAAAAATGGGAAACTAGAAACAAAAAACACTCTCATTTCCAAGCAAGCTTATAGGTGGCTTAATGACAAAAACGCATGGAAGTATAAGTATGAGAGATAGGAGGTCATGGCTACAATTTATAAGGAAGAACAATACAAAGGAATTGAGTGTCTTCTACAAGAAGCACAGAAAGAGGCACCAGGATCAGGAAAAGTGGGTACATCAGAATTCAAAAGGTCAAAGAGAAGAAAGCAAGCATGAGGACATGCTTGCAAATCAACAAGGGGGAGATGTTGGCCCTCATTTTTTATAAAATTTTGCTTATTAAATACACCCAATTTCAATTATATATAACCATATACCATCCACACATACCTTATTTTGACCAATTTATGTATATTCAGGTAAATAAATGATATTTTTCAAAAATTGGGTTTTAAGTGCATTTTTGGACAGAACTAAAAATTCTCGTAATGGCTCCATTGAAGTCATACTTGCAGGACACTTGGGCACGATGTGAGAACATATTTAGAAAGCTTCGGAACCAAGTATGGACGTGAACCAATTCATTCGGTCAAACCGAGCTCAACCAGGCCCATTCAAAGTTGGTCAAACATGACTTGTCTTTCAGAAAATCCCTAGGAAATAGGCCAAAATTAGTATTTTGTGGGATTTTCCATATTTTGTGCGATTGGATGGATGAGTTTGACCAAGATAGATGGGATTAGGATAGATATGACTGTTAGAGACATTTTAGTCAAGTTTTTTTAATATTTTTCTATTTAAGCCAAGAACATTGAAGGCATGAACATGGAGAATTTGTATGATTTCATTTTGATATTTCTAAATATTGTGAGTTAATTGGAGAAATCAGTTCTATATTATTTTTGATGTTCAATGTGATGAATGATTGATTGAGTTGCGGTAGCTGAGAAGTTCTGTTAGTGTGCAAGGCAAGGGTGTAGGTCCCCCACACCAAGCAAAGTACACTTTTTGGTTAATTTAGCTGAAATTTCATAAACTAGTTTTTCTTCATGTTTACTCAGTTATTTAGATGTATGGAAATTTCTTATGTTTGATGATGAATATTAGTTTAAATTATAATCTTCATATGAAGGGTCAAACAAGAGTTTTAGTAAAATTCTCCTTTTATCTAATCAAAAATAGTAACTAGAATTCATCTTTCTTTCTTTTGTTTATGTTATTTTCTGAATTTCCAGTTTTCATACAATGGTATTAATGATGAATAAACTTATAAAGAAGGAAAACATGGACCTCAACAGTTAGGATCCTCCTCTTATTATTTTATGCATCATAAGCTATTATTCATCAGTTATTTTGATTTTTGTTCATGAAATAGTATTGTAGAGAAGGTCAACCTAGTTCTCCTAAGTTAGGAGCATCTTCTCCTAGTTATTACATATTGAATTATAAATTACTTAGTTAAATTTTATATTTGTAATATGCATTTCTTTCAAGTTCTCTAACTTGTCTTCTAAAATTGAATGTAGTTGAAATCCATATATTTTGGACATGCTTCCAAGTTTTACAAACCCAAATCGATAATTAAATACTTGTGTTAGTTTACATAGTAAATTGACCCAACAAATTACTTTCGATGATTTTTTTTCTTTTATAATTTTTTTTCTTTAAATAAGAAAAAGAAATAAAAATTTAATTTTCTCATCATTAAAACTAACATAAATAACATAGAGCTTGTTGTTAGAGAAAATCCAAACCCAATATCACCACATGAATACGTACCAAACCCCAACCCAAATCTAGGCAATGTAAACATGGAAAATGATATAGCGTTGAGGTCACTAAGAACCATTATACAAAATTTAATAAATACCAAAGAGCCCTCACAAGTTCTTTCATTAGCCACATCCATAGATACCATTGTTATTTCCATTGCAAGTTCCCAAGGCCAATTAACACATATTTTTATTGTAGGGACAAAAAATTTAACTATTTTAGGATGGATATAGATAAAATTTGGGTTAGAGACCCCAACTTTTCAAAATAATACTTGATGACGATATTTATTGACTTGAGAACTAGAAAAAGACTACTAGTCACATAAAAACATTTGCATGGACAAGTGCACCTACCAACCATTTGTAGACAATTGGATGGATAGGTGGTTCATTGCATTTGACAAACTTCCCTCCAATAATAGGGAGGTGTCTTCATATTTCCTTAGGAAATTATGCACCGAGTTTTTTTTAGGTCACCATGTAAATTGTTTTAACATTGGTGAATTCCAAGATGTGGTTTGTGGCTTTGCACAATATCCACAAAATTCTAGGTGTGACCCATTGCTAAGTCCTCGTCCTCCTAAGTAGAATCCTAACACACCTACTCAACATCATCTCATAGTATAAAAAATTGGCTAGACCTAGTAATCCATATCCACCTTGACCCATAACATAGTGAAACATAGTACATTCATACCATTATCCTTCCAAGAGGGACTTTCAAGTGGAATTGAGGGATGTCTTTGGTTTCCAAGATCTACAATAGAATCTAGATAGGAGAGTCCACATAGACAAAGTATATGTTCCCATCATAGTTCATGTGACCCTAATAGATGCTTCAGCTACAAAAGTCTTGTTATGGGATAATGGATGTGTTGTGTAGGTAAATCCCCTCTGCGGACAGAGGTGATCCCTCTAGCCCTAGGTTGGATCTAGCAACAAGGGAACATGCTGGAATTTTGGACTCCTAGCATATAAATCAAAATTGAGTTGGGATAGATGACCTACCTTGGTCCAATGCTTCTGTTTTGGCTGTAAAAAATGATCTATTGATCCTCGCCTTTGAGCGTCGTGGCCCTTCAACGATGAAATCGGTGTTCTTGTACGAAGATCAAGTATAAAGTAACAACATATGAAAGAGTATTTTCACTTATAGCTATTTGATCAGTCAAGGAGGATCAAAACATCTTGCATGAAACTAAACACATTAAATGCGATATTGGAACCAAAAAACCAGTCATGTATTAAAAAGTAGAGAAAAGGATTTTACAAACATAATGCCTTGACATTGCAGGCTCCTTCGACGGGTTAAGTCGGGCACGTCTCAAGCATTCGCCGAAGATCGAACTTGATGAGGAAATGGACCTAAACTCTCTCTCAACAATGGATTCCTCTCTGCCTTATTGTTCACACTAGCTATAATAAGGATTGTTCAGCTATCTGAAACCATGTGAAAAGGGTGTATTTATAGGAGAGGAGAAGGTGGTTTAGGATCCCTCATAAGGTGGAGGAGAGGTCCTATCCCTTTGGGGAGTTGCAAAAATGTAGGAAAAAAGAAGCCAAATGGAGGAATTCGACGTTATTCAATCGAACAACCATGATGACTCCACCCACAAAGCGGTTGGAATGGAAACTTTGCTTCTATATTTAAAAAAAATTCCATAAACAGCTCGACGTGGGAAACCCACTAAGACGAAGCGCCAATGGGCGTGAGGCTCAGTGTAAATTTTCTTATTAGCACGGGGCCATAACTGCCCACTAGCACTGACCCAAAATCATGTGTTTTTGAAAGCCTACTCAAGGAATGATCAACAGAAGAAAATTTCTTGACATGCCAAGGGATGCAATGACACTTTTTTCAAGGTATGACACTACAAAAAAGTCACTGAAATGGTCCTCCAATGTGCGAGATGGGGATTGCAGGGATGGTGAAAAAATATTGTGTAATAGATTCCCCCTAAAGTGCGAGGTCCAAGAGAGAGGGAGGGGTGAAATGCTTTATGAGAGCGTGCTCAAACCAAACACTGTCATTGGTAGACCTGCAAGAACAAGTACAAATGATATATCTGATACACAAATACGTGGCATGGGTGCATCCATCCATAATATAGTACATATAAAAACAAGATCCGAGGTATGGACACAACCATCCAGCAGAAAGGATCGATAAATAGACTCAGGTATGGTTGCAACCATCCAATCAGAAGAGTCATGCATATAGTCATGATAAACCAAATCGTCTCGCCGCCTGGATTTTATCAGAAAAAACCCAGGGTCTTGCACTCCATCTCGACTCAAACAAGTACAAATTCAAGCATGCAAATGAGTGAGCTGACTTCGAACATGCGATAAAACCATCTGATTACCAGCCAATGATGAGAGTTGTTAACAGGCACAAGAGAAACCACCAATAATGACAATGGCTCTCAAGGTACAACTAGTACAATTAGCTGAGTGTGAACAATGAGCTGGATTCGAACACCCGCGAAATCATTCGACGGAAGGCCAATGATGAAGACCTATCGCTGAATGCAAAGAAATTTCCATTGAGGTATGCAAGCTCCAAGGTACCGGAAGGGTGTCTCTAGACCAACTTCCTGGATAATGAGCTGAAGTTGACAGGAAGGGATTAGTCGAAGGAGGGCCATAATGTTTCCCACAACATCAACATGAGACAGAGGAATAAGATGATGGTGAATCAAAACTGTACAAAGGATCAGGATTTGAAAACTGTAGAAAGTAAAATTCTCTTGAACATCTGGACGACACGACTCTGGAATTTGGCAGTTTTTGACATCAGGAGATCTAAGGTCATGATAACGTGGAAAAGAGTAGATGAGAGGCTGAAACAAATTTCCCAAACCCATGGATGTAGAAAATTACGAAATGATATGTCCCCAACCTGACACGAAACTGCAGACAAGTGTCATGTTCAAGAGTGACATAGTGCCGACACGACTGAGAACTGGTTCCATTTTCCCCCACCATTTCTAGCGAGTACCCCAATTATTTTTTAAAACAAGCTTGAAGGGGATATCATATTCTTTTCATATAAGTTCATCCTTCGGAAAAATCCATCTTAGTACATTTTACGAGCCCTAGGAAGGAGGAAATAATGAGTCTAACAAAGGAAGAACTCGACATCTTTTCATGTTTAGAGAGTTTGAAAAGAAGCTAAAAATAAAAATCCAGCAGGTCCATTTTCATAGGTAGTCTCACAGATCTGAAAAGGTAGAAACCAATATATGAGAGAACCTTTTAGTCACGATAGGCTAAGGTATTCATTTTTCATAAATAATCTGTCCTAGCCCGAAAAATGGGTAAACGTATACTAGGCAGATATCGCTTCACAGCCTTTAACGAGCTCAAAATGACAAGAGTATCGAAAATCTTTTCAATTTTTGAGAGTCAGAAAAGAGCTGAAAGATGACTCCAAGGGGTGAATTTTTCGTGTTTTTACCAAGTCCGAAAAAGTATAAAATACAACTCGTCGCTTCATTGTCATCACGCTGAGGACCTGTTGTTGCACAAGGGACACACGTAAAACCCATTTTTCTAGATAAAATATTAAAATAATTGAAAAATATGCTGAAAAACCTAATTAGGGTTCTGAAAAGTTTATAAAATGGCAAAAATAGTAAAAATAAATTACTTTTCACTTTTACCTCTTGTGAGCACTTTTTACCCTTTTTTCATTGTGATTTTGCAGAACTGGCAGCAAGCAATCCAGGGGACTAATCACGAATCCATATTTTCCAGGTAAGAGCTCATATCCTTGCCTGCATTTTGATATAATTTTCATTTCCTACAATCCATTTTTAAGATTTGTGGAGGGGTTTTTATTCAAATTAGGGCATGGCGGTTGGCGCAGGTTTCAAGCACGGACTCGTGCCAACCTGCCTTGAATCCAAATGGGGGCGCGCCAATCGCGACCACTAATTTTGCGCTTAGAATTCAACTAATTAGCCCATTTTAAAAACTTCAATAGAAAATATTTTGACTAATGACAATCACATGGATGTTTTTGCAGGTGTGAAAGAACAAAATGGTGATCGAATGGAAGGAAAGAGAACATAGTGAAGAAGATGAGAAAACCTTGGGCAATATAAGATGCATGGACATTCTCAGGGACTACGGGCTTAAAAAATTCTTCATGGAAACATCTCTCTGAGCTTAACCGAAGCTATTACGGTACTTGATCAATGTATGGGACATTGATTGGGAAAGATTCATAATTCATGATAAGGAACTAGAGATTGAGGTCTCGGATGTTTAATTCATTACTGGATTATCACGGAGGGGGACAGTACCAATCCTGAAAGGTACCCGACCCACGATGGAAAACATGAGCATGGTCATCGAAAAAGTTTTCCAAGGGGAAATGAAAGGATCCAAGAGTGGGAAGATGGATATCCAAACTATTCCCGATTTGGCACTAAAGGTAGTGTTGCACACCATCACTCAAGCTGTAAGATCATAGGCTCCACACTAAGCCACAAAGACACAGTTACTTCTTGTAGTAGATTGTATGGCACCAAATCTCTACAACTGGGTAGAGGTGGTAACGATCAATATGAAACGGCAATTAACAAAATGCAAGAATGGGAAGCTGAAACAATTCAGCTATGGGTCCATCTTGGTATCATTCATCCTGGAATGATTACCAATATTTCAGCATCAGGAAGTGATAGTTCCCGCACCACCTGTCTAAGAGCCACAGATGGTCTGTTGGGCAGCTTTGATGCCGATATCATGGGGTGATCAACAGATGTCCTGGAGATCGGAATTCTTTGATTGGCTCTAACGACAATTGATTTTCGTGGAGGACTGGCCCTATTCTGGCACGGACTTTACAGGTGATCCGAATCTACCACTCCCAGCAGGAGAGGATTGGGATGAAGCGTTGGGTAAGACTCGTTTTTAATTTTGATGAGTATTATGATTTTTTTGATTATATATGTCTTGATGTTAATCTATGTATGTGTAGATTTTGGCCCAGAAATACCTGCAGGAATGTCGCCAATAGCACGGAGAGTTCCTCGTGATTTTGATGTGGCCCCTCATGGTGAGGGCAGCGAGGAGGAGGAAATCATATGCAGCCTAGAGGGACTCACCAGAAGAATCCCAGACTATGTGAGATTTGATGATGTTCTTCGCGCGTACCAGAGGCACACTGCAGGGGTGTTGAACCGTGTTCACTGCTTATTGAGGTGGCTTGTACGGGCAGTGACATGCTACCATGAGCATCACACCGACTAGACACCTAGACTTTTAATTCTACATATTTTTTGAACTTATGATGCACGTGGATGCAAACACTTGATATATATATACATTTATTTTCCTTATATGAATCTTATCATGTGATGATTATGATTTACAAATTATGCAAATGTCTATCTAATACAATATTGGCTATTGTATCAGTTAACGCATTCATTTTTCTGGGAATATGCTAATATGTGATGTAATCAAAATTTCGTTCTAATAAACGAACACGCAAATACAACCTTAATATTTGAGGATTTCTAACAGAATAATGCCCATTAAGCTGAAGAAAAACAAGCTGAGAACATAGGTTAATAATTAATGCACAAATGTCAAGAGAAATGGCCTCGGTTAAGAGTTCAATGACAACACTATATTCAGAGACATTGTTTGTGGTTCGTCCTAGACAAATACCTTAAAGCTCTATCAACTCACCATTAGGATTATAAATCACCTAAGCTATAGAAGAGGGATTTCGGGTACTGCGGGAGGCACCATCCACAAAACCAACATTAGGAGTGACAAACATATGTACAATAAGAAACGAAACATGATAAGCGGGAAAAAACGTCCGCATAGAACACCAAGCCAAAGCATACAAAAATGAAAAACACACTTATGTACACAAGAAAATGCATGAAAAATTCACGCATATTACTTTTTAAAATACATCCCATTTCTAGGCTGATTCAATGGACAACCTTCATAATCAATCATCTCGTAAGCCCCGTTCTACAAAACGTGCATAACGATATAGTGCCCATGCCACATAGGTTCGAATTTGCTTTCCCCCAGCTTGTCGTGAGGTTGTTCATACAAGAGGATGAGGTCTCCTTCTACAAAGGAACAAGGGGAAATCGACTGGTCAAAATGGGCTTTGGCCCGCTTTTTTTGTGCTTCTATGACGAGAGTAGCAAAGCAACAAGTTTCATCAAGCCTCCCTAAATAGAGAAGACACTCTTCTTCCGACGAGGTATTAGGTAGAAATTCAACAACTAACTTGAGGGAAGGGATTTCACATTCAATCAGAAGGGTAGCTTCTAGACCATAAACAAGCTGAAAAGGAGTGAATATGGTTGCATCCTTCACTGAGGTTCGGTAAGCCTAGAGAGTTTGAAACAACATGAGATTCCAGTTGGATTTGTGCATCCCAATTGTATGTTGAAGCATGGTGACTAGAACTTTGTTCACGGCTTCAACCTAGCCATTGGCTTGAGGGTAGTATGGTGTTGAGCTATAATGATGCAGAACCAACTTAGAAGTCAACTCAGTCATCATGTAATGATGAAAATGAGAACCATGATTGGTAAAAATGGCTTGAGGGACACCAAACCTAGTAATGACCTGATTGAACAGAAATTGTGCGGTTGTCTTACCGTCAGCTGTAAGTGTAGGCATTGCTTCGACCCATTTCATGAAGTATTCAATGGCTCCGATAATATAAGTGTGCCCCCCGGCCGAGTGAGGGTTACACGTCATAAAATCAATGCCCCACTTCACAAAGGGACCAACGGTAATGACATGATGGAGGTGAGCAGGCGACGCATGCATCTTGCGCTAATAAATATGGCAATCGTGACACTTATGGACAACAACAATGTAGTCTTTAAATATGGTGGGCCAGAAATAACCAGCACAAAGAATATTATATTTAGTAGCATATCCAGACATGTGACCGCCATAGGCGCTAGAGTGGCAATCATTGAGGACCTTTTCAGCCTCCTCGAGAGTCAAATACTGACGGAGAATAGAATTGGCTCCGATGAGGTATAGAGTATCTACGACTATGCGATAGGGTTGCGAATGATGGAAAATGCGTTGACGGGAATCCTTCGTCAACTATGATTAGAAGGTGGAAGTCTAAAGGTATACGATGATATCACCGTATGAAGGATTGAGGGTGCTAATAAGAAAAAAGTGTGTCGTCCGGAATGTGTTCCTCGGAACTAGATGGAGCAGAATCAGAAGGGAGAGAGAAAATCAAATCGGCGAAAACCAATGATTTATTCGATTTTGTGGTAGTAAACTCCAAATCAAACTCTTGGAGGATAACAATCCACTTCGAGTATTCCCCCCCAACAATTGAAGAGTCAATATGTAGGTCATGGGGTTACAATCAGAAATCACCGTTACTGTGCGCAAGAGAATGTAATAATGAAAACGTTGAATAGCTTGAACAACAGCCAATGCAAACTTCCTAACATGTGCGTAACGTGTTTCAGTATTGAGAATATTGCAACTCAGATAGTAAATGACATGCTCATCACCATCATTGTCGTCTTGTACCATAACCATGGCAATAGTGTAGAATGCTGTAGCCAAATAGAGGTAGTAATCGCGATGGTAATTGGGAGGATGAAATAGAGGAGCATTGATCAACAATGTCTTCAGCGCATTGAAATATTTTTGGTCTATCTCATCCTAAAGGAACGAGATGCCTTGCTTAAGTAATCACGTAAATCCTTTGGCCACTTCATCATAGTTCGGTCTAAAACGGTGCAGGAAAGTAGCTTTCCCTTGCAGACTCTCTAGCTGATGTAAAGAGGAGGGGAAGGGGAGATTGACAATAGCTTCAACCTTGAGGGGGTCGAGACGAATCCTGTATTTGGAGACGATAAACCCGAGGAGTCTACCAGAATCAACGCAGAAGATGCACTTATGCGGATTGTGCTGAATGTTATAGCGCCTGCAGCGAAGAAATATTTGACGAAGATGATCGTGATGGTCTATACACTTAGCAGAATGAGCCGGAAGGTCATCTAGATTAGGTTGAACAATGTAATTGATATAATGGAAAGCATATGACATTGCTTGCTGAAATGTGGCCCCGAAATTCTTGAGACCAAAAGGGAGCTTCTTATAAGTGAAGGTACCCCAAGTACAGATAAAGGTGGTCTTGTGTTGATCAACAGAAGAAATATTAATCTGATTGTACCCAGAAAAACCATCCATAAGATAAAATATCTCACTCTCAACACATTCATCAATGATCTGGTCAATAAAAGGAGTGGCATAGTTATCTTTAGGACAGGCACGCTTGACATCACTGTAATCAACGTAGATGTGAATAGTGCCCCATTTCTTATCTACAGGAACAATATTAGAAACCCATTCTATCAAGGGAATCGGATAAATAAAACAAGCTTTAAGATTTTTTTCAACTTCCCCCTTTATATCGGCTACCTTTCTAGGGTGCACGGGACGAAGACGTTGGAAAACAGACTTCGCACTAGGATAAGTAGGAATCTCATGCACAAATATACTCGGATCGCTACCAAGAATTTCTTCATAAGACCAAGTGAAAACGTCGTGAAACTCATGGAAGAGACTAGTATAGACCTTGATCTCATCAGGAGAATAGGTCACCCCAATGTGGATGTTCTCAACAATCCTCGAGTTAACGAAGATGTAAATAGGCATAATTTGTGTGATGTTTCCCAAGTTACCTTCCGCAAAGAATTCATGTGTCAAGATGGGCATTTGAAGCGGATGAGAAGGAACTTGGGAAGTGAACTTCTCAAGACAAGTAGACATGGCCCCAAGGCCAGGCATGAAAGAGGAATGATGATGACTATCATCCCAAGGAGGATCCTCAAGAGACACAGTTTCCACGATGGCATCATCGGTGGGAAATATCTCATTTAAGGGATCGGGCGAATCTGAATCGCCAAGCCAAGGGGATTGAGAATAAGTATCAAGAGACATACTGAAAGGAGCATGATTAGAAGGCGGAGGAGACGAAGACGAAATAAGTTCACAATAATCAATCTTTATTGGGCTTAACGACATCGAGTCACCAAATGAATCAATCTGCTCAAGTGAAGGCATGACCCATGGATCAGAAGACCTGGAGATCATGTTAACCTGAGCAGTGTTGGGTGGAGGAAGAGGAAAAAGACCCATCAGGGCAAGATCCTTGAAAATACCTGGCCCTATTCTCTCATAAGGTGTAGGAATATGATATACATATGGGACGTTGCTCTCAGAAGACGAAGAAGTGAAAAAGGTCAACTGATCGACAATGATGATCTTTCCTTCGTGCAGAAATCAAAGAACATGAAAGAGAGTGGATGGAACGTACATCATGGCGTGAGTCCAACTACGACTGAGGAGAAAATTATAGTTGAGCTTGGCATCAATGACTTCAGCCGCAACGTTAACTGTTTTCCCTTCTAACATAATGGGCAAAATAGCGAGAACACCAAGAGGGTGAGATTCCCTTCCATAAAAAGCTTTTAAAGCATTTGGAGATGAATTGAGGGCTGGAGAACCGATGGCTTTCCAATAGGCAGATGACATGACGCATGTAGATGCACCCTCGTCCACGACTGCTCGGTGGATATTCTTCCCATTAATCCCAACTTGGATGATCAGTGCAAGCTGGTGAGGGAGACGTAGGATGAAATTTTATAAATAGAAAGTGACAAGGCTCGAATCGATGGGATCAACCCCCCCAATAGTAGATAACAAAGCCTTTATTTGAGACGGATAACTCTGAAGTACTTCCAATGCAGACATAGAAGAGGGCGCCTAAGCCAAATCCTCAAGAATACTGTAATGCTGAGCAACACGAGCATTGGGGTTGTAGGAAGACTTTTGGAGTACACCTTTGGAAGGTGGCCATATAACGGGCTCAATACTAGGCCTTTCGATTTGAAGAGGGCCAGAAGCAGGTGGGGGAGGAGGACCATCAGTGATTTCCTTCCCTGCTGCCTGACGTGGTTCGGTGTAATATTTCAATCCGGTAGCAATAGAGATGGATGCAGGACCATTCATCATGAAAACTTGCAAGCCAAATGGGCGGAGGATTGAGGTTGCTCCACCAACTGGGTTTGCTGCGATGGGAATGTTTCTTTGAGAACAACCAGAGTGCTCTAAGTGCCTTTGAGCAGTCGACTCACCTCAGCCCATCGTGGATAGCCCTTGGTGTAATTATCTTCATCAAAAATCAAACAAGGGTACTTAGGTTTGCGTTTTGAACCATCATCAACACGAGATTTCTGAGAATCCTGTTTTGGGGTATTAGCTTTGGCTTTAACTTTACCCTTCATTTTACCCTTGGAAGTTTTATTCGTCAGATTGGACTAGATGGCATTCACTTCTGCAGTTTTTCCAGAATTCAGAGGTGGCTGAGAAGTAGTATCATTGGAAGGAGTAGATTTTTTCTTCGTAGGATTTGGAGAAGATTTTCGAGAAGTCTGAGACACATAACCTATGATGTCGTCGATGGATGGCGTCACCAGTGCTTTGTAAGTTCCAGGTCGCAGAGCATCAGGAAAAATATCATACAATGTGCCAGATTGCGAGTACACAAGATCAAGGTACTAGGCACGGGTGATGGCCTGTTCTTTGGTTACACATGCCACCATGTCAATGTCCTTAGAAATAGGACTGATGAAAGAGGTAGTGAGCCAATCCGTCAGAAGTTGATCAGGAATCTCAAACTTGATCAAATGATGATGTTGCCTCCACTCATGAATGTGATAAAAAATATGAGTAGCCCGATCTTGCTTCAAGGATGTAAGGAGGTGAGTCCCAGTTTCATAATGAAATGTTAACTAAAAATGGGTGAGAAATACCATAGCTAAAGAGTTGAAATCTTGAAAAATGCTGTGAGACAACTCTATGTACCACTTTGTAGCGGCATCGGTGAGATTTCGTTGGAAAAGACAGAGTCAAATTGAATCGTCAAGCCAAGAATTGGAGGAACACCAATGATGGTATGTCACAACATGGGATTGGGGGTCTTCTCTGGACTTCACTTCAAACTTGGGACAATCACTCGAGATTTTAGTTAGAACCGGAGGCCAATATGGATTATGGAGGATAGGATCATTTGTTAACCTCGACACATCGGGCAATTCCAACGTAACAAGAAAAGGCAATTGCGGTTGAAAGACATGGCTGGCCTTTGATAAAAACTAGCGTTGGGAAAAATTCTACCCCCATATGTTCTGTCCCAAGGGATTCTGTCCATAGGGGTTATAAGTCTGATAGTTTTTTCCATACACCGGTTGAGGACCAGGATATTGATTCTAAGCGTACCATTGAGGTCCTGTTTGAGCAACATATGGATTTTGTTATGGAACGTAAGAAGTGCCTTGAGGTGCATGGTATACCATCTGAGATTGACCTTGAGGGATATAAGCAAGGCCCTGAGGCTACATGGGTTGAACCTAGGGTACAAGTTGACCTAGATGCTGAGGTGGAACAGGCTGTCCATATGGAGCAGGTTGGCCTAGATACTATGAGCCACTAAGTTTCCCTTGGGGAAGAAGTTGGCCCGATGGTTGGGATGGGGCAGGTTGCCCCTAAAAACCAGGATGAAATTGTTGAGAAATAGAGGGTTTACCTTTTTGTACAAAATTTGGGCCTTGCTGAGTGTAAGGCTGATGCTGTTGCACAAAAGGTAGTCCCTGTTGTGGATGGATTTGCCCCTTGAGAACATAAGATGCACCCTGTTGAACATGTGGTTGACCAACAGAAACATAGGGTTATCCTTGTTGGACCAAAGGTTGTCCCTGTAAGGGTTGTCCTTGTGGACCATAAGGTTGTCCCTGTAAACCATGGGGTTGTCCTTGTTGGACCAAAGGTTGTTCGTGAGAGGGTTTTCCTTGCTGGACCGAAGGTTGTCTCAGTTGGTAAATGAACTGATTAGGGTCAATCGGAGGCAAATAGATAGGGTTTTCATATACATCATAATGATGTGGAGGATTAACAAGAGATTGAGGCTACTGAGAACCCTGAAGGGCATCATTATGCTACTGAATGGCCAACAGGTATTGATCGAATGTCAAACCTTTAGGAATGGAAGTAGAAGCAATGGGTGCAGTACTAGCAGGTTGGATTCCTGAAATGTGAGGCTGTGATCCACTCATGGCAGTCCTAGGGGGCAACGTGGGAGTAATGGAAATTTACCTTCGAAAAGCAGAAGACTGTGACTAAGTTGTACTAACAAACAGTGCTAAAGAAGCCACACAGACAGTGGGTCAGACTGGGACAGACGTAACAATCGTCGATGTCATGGGAGTCAAGGGTGATTCCCCCGATACAGTGATAGATGAGCTTTCCAAGGGAGTCAGTGTAATTGACCGTGTCAGGTTTTGATACATAGATGCGACACCAGAAATGATCTGATCCAAAATGCGATAACCGAGTGGGAGAAATACCAGCAGCGAGGAAGGTTGACTTGAGACATAAGGAAAATCTTCTGGGAAGAGTTGATAATTCCCTGTAGAAACATGAATCTCTTCACTACTGACGGGACTCGAAGAATCCATGTCAGATGAAGCCATGGTATCGTCGAAAAGACGACGAGCAGTGGCTAGTAAAGTAGTGGCAAGTAAATAAGGTTCCGAAGTAAGCGAGGGAAACTCTTCTTCATTTCCAAAACCAGCCCAAGCATCCGAAGGTTTCCAATTTGTATCAAATGGCTCCTCGGGAGTAGATCGATTAGCAAGAGGTAAGATACTCGGAATAAGAGCACGCTAATAATCAAAAGGTCTAGTAAGCTGGGGTGCCTTCGAAGAAACTTCAGGAGAAGGATCTCCACTAGGAGTTGATAAAGGAGACGATGAAACTGACGGTTCTGCCACCATGACTCTGTTTCAAAATAGGAGAGAAACGAGATGACCAATTCGAGGCTTCAAGACCAAAAAATAAGGAATTAAAAACAAACCAAGAAAGTACCTTTAATGGGCATCATTAGGGGAGTTTTGAGGTCTAAATTGGGCCTCCTAAGGAAATTATAAAATAATAGTGGAAATAATAAAATAAGATTTGATAACATCATCAAATTTTAGAGGGAAAAAAGGAAAAACTATTTTTTCAACTTGTATTTTCAACTTATCTCCCTATGGGTTTACTCAAATTTCAAGCAGAAACACTCGTTGGATGAAAAATTTGATTTCTCATCCAATAATTACCCATGTTACATAATTTTGATGGACCTCGCTACATGAAAAATAAGAAATACATAAAAAACGTGATTGCAAACACGTTTTTCATGTATTTCTCATTTTTCGTGTAGAAGGGTCCATCGAAAGTATACAACATGGGTACTCCTTGGATGAGGAATTAAATTTTGCATCCAACGAGTACTCCCACTCAAAATTTAAGTAAAACCTTGGGAGATTATAAGTTGAAAATACAAGTTGAAAAAGTAGTTTTATTATTTTATTATTTTTTATTATTTTTATTTTTTTACTCCAAAAAAGGTGAATCATCCCCCTTGGTTGACATCATCATCTTGAATCCTATTGGTTCTTATAAAGTTTATTTTTGTTGTACATTTTTCTTAGGAGGCCCATTTTAGACCTCGAAATTCCCCTAATGTGTGACCGTAGGAAATTAATTTTACGACATTGAACCAAAAATCTGCCTTTTCATATTTTAAGAGTCAAGAAAATAGGAAAAATATGACTCTAGTCACTTTCAGGTTGAAACGAGCGTGAAAGGACAAGTGCTCGATGATATTTTCAATTTTAGAGAGTCATGAAAAGACCAAAATGACTAATCAGGAAATCTAAACAAGAGGGTGTACCAAGTTTCCGTGACTTGCAATATACACCTTGGTAATCAAATGAAAGAGAAATGACCAAGGACTTAACGTACGTGTAGGCAGTCTCCCCGAATGTTGTGTTTGGTGTATCATCGTTATAGGGCGGCAGACTGCGCTTCCTATGGATAAAGGATTGCAACCTATGAGGGTCTCCCTTTATATACTCGATGTTACGAGGAGCACAAGTTCGTGCTAGAGTTCTCTAATTCCAGATGCCGAATGACAACTACTAGGTTTTATGATGTCAGAACACGTCACTAGCCTAGACCTCTAAATGTGAGCATTAGGTTTCAATGCTTCCTTAAGTTTATTGAATTCATTTTAAAGTTGATCTTGAATTAATGTTGAAATTTCAAGGCCTTACCGAATGTGATCTTGAATTCTTAATGCACAACTATATGCGAAAGAAACTCATTCCAATTCAATGAAGAGATAGCTAAGAGAGGGGTGGAAATGCATGACAAAGCAGAAATCAATCGAATACAAGAGAAAATATCGTTAATGCATCTAAGACAACGAAAGTAGAAAATGAAAAGCTCTTTCCTTATTCACAAAAATCTAGTAATGTAAAATAACATTTTTCATTTTCCATTTAAAATAAAGAATGAAAATTCTGCGTTTTTAGATGAATGGGAAGCAATATGCACTACTTACACTAAATGACAAAATAGAAACTAATTTTGAGCAATTCTAACGAAACAATCTAAAGAAAAGAGATCAATCGAATACGAACATAAAACATATTCAAAACCAATATGCACTCTTCCAAGAAAATAGGGCTTTCAAACTGGTTTTGTGAGCAATGTATTCTATGCTCAAGGTGACAGATGGAGAGCTAAACGAACACAAAGATGATCATTCAATGACTCAATGACACAAGGAACCAAAAGAAAAGCTAAAACAATCAGTCAACAAACCGAAACGACAAATACAAACTTGACTCAAACTTAGAAGGTTCAGTGATGAGGTAGCCGAGCCAGTGACAAAAAGCACCTAGAAACCCTAGGGTGACAAACTTCACTGATCAGATAAAGGGCAAAAAACTGAGAAGAACAAGACAAGAGATTCAAGACAATCCCATTGGATTAACTGAAAGATGAAAATCCAAACCAAGGCAAGAGAAAATGACAAAGCTCAGCAAAAAGGTTGAAAATTTAACCTACAGGATTTGGTGCGTCTATGAGGCTGTAATCAGTGCCAAACAGAGGATGGCGTGCTTGTGAAAAAGGAAAAAAACACCAATCAGCATAACTGTTTAAGCAATAGTAGCGTCGAGCTAGAAAACTATGGAAAAAATAAAAAGCCACTTAGCAGAGGTCAAACCTGACACTCTGAGACTGAATGTGATTGCTGAAAACAGTTAAACAGGTGAAACAAAGCAAAAAGACAATCAAACGACCAAAGTCAAACATACAAGAAAAACACTAGACGAACAATGAGAGATGACAAACACACTGATCCCTAGTATGGTTGCCAACTTGTTGTGCAGGTAAATCCCCTCTGTGGACAGAGGCGATCCCTCTAGCCCTAGGGTGGGTCTAGCAACAAGGGAACATTCTGGAATTTTGGACTCCTATCATATAAATGAGAACTGAGTTGGGATAGATGACCTACCTTGGTCCAATGCTTCTGTCGTCGCTATAAATAATGATCTGTTGATCCTCACCTTCAAGTGTCGCGGCCCTTCAACGATGAAATCGGTGTTCCTGTACGAAGATCAAGTAGAAAGTAACAACATATGAAAGAAAATTTTCAATTATAGCTATTTGATCAGTCAAGTAAGATCAAAACATCTTGCATGAAACTAAACACATTAAATGCGAGATTGGAACCAAAAAACTAGTCATGTATTAACAAGTAGAGAAAAGGAGATTACAACCATAATGCCTTTTCGACGGGTTCAGTCGGGCGTGTCTCAAGAATTTGTCGGAGATCGGACTTGATGAGGAAATGGACCTAAACTCTCTCTTGACAATGGATTCCTCTCTGCCTTATTGTTCACACCAACTATAGTAAGGATTGTTCAGCTAGCTGAACCCATGTGAAAAGGGTGTATTTATAGGAGCGGAGAAGGTGGTTTAGGATCCCTCATAAGGTGGAAGAGAGGTCCTATCCCTTTGAGGAGTTACACAAATGTAGGAAAAAAGAAGCCAAAGGGAGGAATTCGACATTATTCAGTCAAACAACCATGATGACTTCGCCCATGAAGTGGTTGGAATGGAAACTTTGCTTCTATATTTAAAAAAATTTCCATGAACAGCTCGGCGTGGGAAACCCACTGAGATAGAGCGCCAATGGGTGCGAGGCTCAGTGTAAAATTTCTTATTGGCATGGGGCCATAAATTCCCACCAGCGTTGACCCATAATCATGTGTTTTTTAGAGCCTGGTCAAGGAATTGATCAATGGAAGAAAATTTCTTGATAGGCCAAGGGACGTAATGACACTTTTTGCAAGGTATGAAACTACACAGAAGTCACTGAAATGGCCCTCCGACGTGCGAGATGGGGATTTCAGGGATGGTGACAAAATACTGCGTAACATAGTGAAACATAGTACATAGGGAAACATACATAGTGCAGGGATGGTGACCCATAACATAGTGAAACATAGTACATTCATACCATTATCCTTCCAAGAGGGACTTTCAAGTGGAATTGAGGGATGGCTTTGGTTTTCAAGATCTACAATAGAGTCTAGATAGGAGAGTCCACATAGACAAAGTATATGTTCCCATCATAGTTTATGTGACCCTAATAGATGCTTCAACTACAAAAGTCTTGTTATGGGCCAATGGATGCCACTAGACATGAAAATTTCATGGAGGAGGATGGTATCTTGATCATATCCTTGTTATTATTTAATGATCTAGGTGGATATCAATGGCCATCCACCCGTTCCACTGAATCAACATGGTTCTCAATTTTGGTAGTTTTTTTTATATGACTTTTAGGTCCTAAATTCCAAGGTCATTTTCAGATCCTATACAAATTTTTTTGGTGACTCAGGGGCCTAGGGTTGCCATGGAATGCCTAAGACCCACGAATAATTATGCTTCTTAGTTATATATTTCCAATGAGCTATTGTCCACCCAAAATGGAGGTTGTGTGCAAAACTTGTGCTTGTGGGAAATTGATGTATCAACTAACTACCTTGGGGCCTACAAACATTTTGGTGGTTAACATCCTAGTTTTATGGTTTTGGACCTTTATGGATCTCTATTTATGTTAAAATTCCATTCTTTCAACATATTTTAATTTCTTTTTTTGCGAATAAGCATAGCCAACATCTCTCTCTCCAGTGATAAGCTACCACCATTCTAGCCAATTTGTGTTTTACAATATTCTGTTATTTTATTCATTAATAAAACTTAGCTATTCACTATATTATTATGCTATTTTCTATATTTGTGTGTGTGTGTGTGTGTGTGTGTGTGTGTGTGTGTGTGTTAATGTTCCATTTAGTTTTTCTCCCTTAATTTTGTTCCTTACTCAATCCACATTATTATTAAAATGGATTAATGTTCTCATTGTTTTTTCTTGGTGCATGTCTCTAATGAGGTCAAGGTACAGAGAGTTGGGTATTTATATAGTTTCACTGAGAAACAATTTTTCCCACTAACCCAAGAAACCTCCCATGGCAGAAGAAAAGATAGATAATGAAGTATGATATTTCATCAAGTTGTTGTTTAAAGAAGAAATCACATGATAGATGAAAAAAATGATGGAAAAATTCACCCATATCCTTCGAAAAATAACAATGGTGGTCAAGGAATCATCAACAAGTGGAAATTTCAAAGTTGCAATACCCTTGAAGCTACACGTTAAATTTTATGCCATTATTTCAAGGCTAGATAGATGTAGATGTTTTGGAGGAATTTTTAAACCTATTAGATTACTATTACTCTATCCAAAAAATTTCCAACCATGAAAAGGTTTCATTTATGCTCTTAAAAGCCCTTCCCCATGTCAAATATTTTTGGGAACATTACTAGGAGAGAAAAACTAAAAGTAAGTCTATGATATTCAATGAAATACCTATTTAGAAATTATTTATTAATGTCATTAAGGAGGAATTTTACCTTGTTGGGAACTACGATGACTAGTAATTCAAATGGGAAACTCCATGATAGGACAAATACTAGATGGTGCCAAATTACAACAATGTTTTCCATAATGTGCACTCATAGTTGGGTATCAAAGACTTCAAGCGATACTTATTTTTGAAGTACCACAATGGCATACATAGATGCATCCAAACATATATGGATTTGTTGGGCATGTCCTCAATAAGAGCCACTTATCAATATGTTGTCAAAATCAAGAAAAAAAATAAACAAAGGGGAAAGTGAGATTTTAGGTCTACAAATTAACCACAACGAAAGCCTAAAAAAGGTGGACCTAACTTGCAGAATAATGGATAGATCAAGGAGAGAAAACCTCAATACAACTATTCCAAGGCCTGGAAAAATAAGGGTAATGGGAATTTAAAGAATGGAAATGAGAATTCAAAGAAGGACATTAGAAAGTGGTGTGAATTCCAGAAAATACCTTGGCACAACAATAATGAATTTCACTCAAAATATTGATTGTTGGATGAGGTTAGAGAAAACAAATTAGACCTTGAATTAGACTCTAATTTAGAGAAGGATAAGCGAAAGTGAATCATTGATGCAAAATCTCGTGTTACTATTGCAACTACAAAGATAAAACCAAAAGAATCAGAGAAGCTTCAGGAGGGGAGTTCATATTCTATTCATTTCAAAATGAGCTCCCCCCCCCCCCCCCCCACTACATTGCATAATTGATAATGAGGTCCAAAAGAACCCAATTGATCTAAAATATACTATGGATATTCCATTGAAATAGTTTGTTGCAAAAAATATTATAAAATAATTAGATTTATATTATATATGTTAATTTTTTCTTTTTTCTTTTATATTATTTAATAGATAATTTTATGCTTACATAAATGAAATAGTTAAAATATGAGAAATAGAGAATAGAAATAAAAACACATATATTATCCACAATAGAACAAGTTTTTCCCTTGGAAACCCTTATGAGAGAAATCCCAACTAGAAGGTGAGGCTACTTTTCTCTCTTTTCTCTCATATGGAAATATGAAAGTATAAAGGAAGATGTGCAATCTATAGAGTTACCAGAGACATGTGACATATAAGGTTGCTATAAAACTTCAACGTCCTTCCTTTTGTTCTCTAACTTCCCACTTTGGGTTGTTTTGTTCAACTATGGAAAAAAATACAATAGCATAGAATGGAACCCCTACTCCTCTCGATGGACGAATATTTAATAGAGCTTGATAGAAAACTATGGGAAAGGCTTGACTCCCTCGACCCTCAACTAGAGTTATTGTTTTAGACCTTCTAGAGTCCTTTGTAAAGTTTACATGTGGTTGACCCCATATGCATGAGTAATGGGGGTCGACATGGCATCATATCATACCATGTTGGTTAACATGGTTGATGGGTCCCATCAATAGGTATATTTTAAGGTTCATTATGCTATCCTCAAACCCTTAAAACTCTCCTTTTCTCACATTAATTCACATTTCTAGCCATAATATGCTTAGTAAGAATACTAAAGGGTGTTTTCATATTGCATGACATAATGTGATTGATATGCATGAAAACAAATCATTTTTGGAGGCATTTTCTATGCAAGGGCTTGATGGAGACACTAGAGAGAATCTAGAAGGCTTGTCCACCTCATTAACTCTCCAACTCGGCTTGAGATCACAATGTCCTCACCAACAAATAGAATTCACTAGCAACTGAGGAAATCCAAGTACATGTGAAAATTAAGGAGAACCATATCCAAAAATCTAGAGATTTTGGAGGGAATCACTCCTATTTTCAAGGGAGATGCCCTTAACTACTTTTTGTATCAATAAACCATCAATAGGATTTGAATTTTTTTTCAGCTAGGAGTAGCTACTGATGTTGGAATTATGGCCAATTTTTTGTCCTTGATGGAAACCTACTTGATAAATATGTCAATATGATGGTTATGAAGATGCTACAGGTGATATGAACAAAGGAATACCAGTTCAAAGACATATGGATGCAAGAGATAGAGTTTGAGAAAGTACATGTGGGTCCTGTGAAGCAAGGTCCCATACATATGCAGGTATGGTAAAGAAAATTCGCGTACTTATTATGCACCATGGTAATTTTAATACCATGGGTCTTTACCATGGTATTGGACCATAGTAATGGGTGTGACAATGGTTATTTAATCTCATTAAAGAATTCCAACGGAATTACTAAAGGATTAGCCTAAGGTATTGACTAATGCTAATGTTATATAAGGAGATGTAAATAAAAGTGTTAGGTGTGCAAGTTATGGGTTAGTAATGTGTAATTTGATCTAAAACATGTGTGCACCAAGGAGCATGGAGGATGCTTAGATTTGATATATCTGAAAGTATATTTAAGACTAATGAACATGGTTGCTTGATTTATTTATGAATATAGCTAACAATAGTAGATATGTGGTGATAATGATATTTTTACATGAATTTGTGACACTAAGTTGTTGTTGTAGCGAAGGTATGATTCAATGATTTCAAATTTGTACATTGGTTTGCCTTTGAAAAGTCACATACATATGCAGATCTACTTCTAGGTAGTCGCTTATATATTTTGCGAAGTATTTTCAGGATGTTCATAATTTGTATGATAGTGTTATGCATGGATCTCACATACATACACAAATGTGCTTCTTTAAAATTCGTGTCTAAATGCTAGGGTTTTGCAATATGGGTTGTTGATTATATTTAATTAGTTATTTTATGGTTTTTGTTGTCTATCGATGATATCTCTATCATAATAATTTGTGTTTGACAGTACTGGTTGGGTTGAATTGGTTATGGAATGGAATGTTGATTAGTTTTTATGCTACTATGTGGTGATATGTATTTGGTTTAGTAATATGTGATGGATTTAGCATATGATTCAATGATTTAGATTTATTTGTCGGTTCTTTAAGATATGTACGCATGTATGATACGGAAGAAACACGTATATACCTGGATATACCTTAGAATAATAGTGTATACATTCTGACATATGTTTAATCAGGATTTGCAGTGACATCATTTGGTTTCTATATGATCTAGTATACTTATGAGTGGTTGTGCATTGATATGATCTAATATGAATTGGTTTGACCTAGTTTCATTGGTTGATTAAGCTTCAGTGATTGATGTGTTGAGTCAATTAGTTTAGTGATTGAGTGAGTTGATTCAGTGATTATTTCCAGAACTGTTATTTGATATTGGGCTTAAATGATGGAAGTGGGTCCAGTATGAAAATATGATGCAAGGTGGCCTATAGTTTGATGTTTTGAGTTAGGTGGATCCAGTATGAAATGTGGTCCATAAAGGTGCTGAGGGTTAGAGCCTTTAGTGGGGGATTCGAAGCTTCCTTCTAGTATTAGATGGTAAAACTTTTTAGGGGGTAGGAGCTCCCTTCTGGTGGGTTCTGGTAAATGAGATCAGGGGGTTGGAGCTCCCTTCTAGTGGGTGTTGGAGAACGAGAGAAGGTTGTAGCCTTCTGCGGGTGGGTGTATGCGTACTTGTATGACTCTACACCACTAAAATATTGTAAGATGTTTTCCTTTATAATAAAATAAGAAGACAAAGACTACAGAAGCAGCGGTTTTCTCCCACATTGGGTTTCCACCTAAAAATCATGTTTTTCTCATGTGTTTTTGTGTTTCTTATGTGTGATGGTTTATTTTGTTCTTATTTTCATCTTTAATGTTTAATTAATGAATAATGAAGTAATGATGCAATGATTAAATATTAACGGATGATGAAATATATGAAGATTTAGTTAATTGGATATATGTAGTTTGTATTCATCACAGTCACATACATATGTTGGTTTCCTAAATGACAATAGTGTACAAAAATTAGAATAAGAAATGAAAATTTGAACTTAGTTTAAAATACTAATTCACCCCCCCACCCCCTCTCAGTATTTTTCCCTACAATTCATATCAAAGCAGGTCCCTCAGTAGAAGATTGATCACTTAAAGGGAGATTCTTCAAGATGGGTAGTCAAGAAGGAGAATTTTCTATCATACCACCTTTATTTAATGGAACTAACTTTTTATTTTGGAAGGTCATAATGAGGGCATATTTTTCAGTAACTAGGAATCAATCTATGGGAAATCGTTGAAAGTGGATATCAATATTCAACCTCCATTCCCACATATACTGCAGGGAAAAAACAGTATGAAACCAATGCAAAGGCTATAAATGTCATCTTGGGAAGTATGTCTATGTCTGAGTTCATGAAAGTCTTACAACTAAACACCGCAAAGGAAATGTGGGATAAGCTTATCCAAATTTATGAAGGTTATGCTAAGGTAAACAATGCTAAACTTCAATTGTTTAGAATACAATATGAGATTCTTAAAATGCATGATGATGAAAGCATTGCAAGATTTTTTCTTAGAGTATATGAGGTTGTTAATTCTATGAAAAATCTTAGTGATGAAATAAAAGATGTTACTATTGTTGAGAATATTTTAAGATCAATAACTCTAAAGTTTGATCCCAAAGTCTCTAACATTGAAGAAATGCAAGATTTTAAGAATCTTACATTTGAAAAATTCCATGGAATCTTGAAAACATTTGGGATGAGGAAAGGTGTTCCATCAGGTATGAGAGAAGCTGCTTTCAAAGCTACATATAAAGGGAAAGAGAAGGAAACACACAAAGACACAAGATAAATATCATATGAGGAAGAAGAAAACTTCACGAGTTTCAATTAGGAACTAGAAAATTCTGAGGTAAGATTCCCTTTTGAATGCTTTTCTTGTGGAAGAGTAGGTCACTATGCATCCAAATGTCCATATAAGGGAAATCATAAAGATAATGGAAATAATGTTTCCAAAAGGAAGTTTTCAGACAAGAAAATATTTTACTCTAATGAATATAGTCATAGCACATCTGATGACCTAGAAAATTCATATTCAAATTCTAACAGTTATTATAAAGTACTTATGGCTCTTGAATATCATTCAATTAATGAATCAGATAGTTGTGAGGTAGATGACTTAATAAATCAGTGAAAGAGAATGATAAAATCAAGCATGCAAAAAAAATAATTGGAAACAAAAGGAAATAGTATAGAAATAAACATGCTAAAGATAGAATTAGAATAAACCAATAGAAGAATAGAATGCACAAGAAAACAACTTCAAAAAAAAAAAAAATCATTGTAAAACATTAGAATCTGAAGTTGTGACCCTAAATGAAGAATATGAGAATATCAACAAATGGCTAAAGGTAGTTGTACTAGCATTGGGTACAATCACATGGATTCGCATACACAATGTGATGACAAAAACCAGTATAGTGTTATTCAAAGGAAAACTGAATCAAGGCACACATATGAAAGGAAATATCTTAGATCAAGGTCAAGGTCAGTCCCTAGGCACAAAGGATGGTTTTATGGATATTGTTTCTCTTGTAACTCATTTGGGCATAAGGCCACTGATTTCAGGTCAAGTACTTGGAACAAAACTAGGAGATGGGATAAGTTCCAACACATAAGTAGAAATTGCAAGTAGATTTGGAGGAAGAAGGAATTACATCAGTCAGAAATGTAGGGAAGATTGACCCTACTACATTCCATTGGTCTTAAAGCTTAATTCTCATAGTGGTTGTATAAGTGATGTGAGGTACATGACCTCATGAAGAACAGATGATGACTATCAGATCCATAAGATCAACGATGTATGATCTCACAGGGAGATATGCATATGTATATATTGATAATGAGACCTCATTTTGTCTTGATATTCATTGTGTATTACTAGCATTGAATCTGATGTAGTAACAATGAACAAGAACATACAATACAGGCTCAGGGGGGGTTGTGTTTATGAAGTTTCAACATTTTAATTTCTGTTACAGGTCAATTTGGGCACCATTCCCAATGACCTGGTTAACTGGGCATCATCTCCTGGACCGATGATCAAGGGTCTATCATTCCCTATCATTTCAGTTGCTATATGCCCTAAGACAAGAAACAAGACAAATGAAACAATAATTTCATCAAGCAAAGGTTTCCATGGTTTGAAGATTATTGTATAACATATGAGAGCTCACCAACGCAGGCTCTAAGGGACCTAAATGCGTTGCATATGTAGGTAGCCCCATGCAAGGCTGCTCTGCAAAGCACTTCCTGAAATTCAAAGGTGCGTTGGTCACATTGGGAGCGAAATTCTCATTGTTCCAGAATCTCCACTTGGCCAGTGCCTTCTAGAAGAGTTCAAATGTGTCAAGCTTCGGATCCAAGTGTCCATTTGAAATCTACATGACTGGAAACATATCTTGCCTATTTTTGAAAAGTTATTGATTGCAAAACAACCTACACTTCATCTATAAATTGAGCATAGATCTAAGTGCTTGAGGAGGAAGAATTTGAGTAGAGAAATGTTGGAGAATTTTCAATTGAGATCTTTATTTGTGAAGATACTATTGGAGAGATTTATACTGTGATGAGGCTTTGGATCGTTGCTGGAAGGGTCACTTCAAATCAGTCATTTGGTTGTAACATCTCCTTCTATCATCAATAAATAATACAGCTTATTTTTCCCTATATGCATCTGTATTGGATTTGATTTTCCATATTGCAATATCTTAGTTGATGTATATGGTTTATGCTTTACTGATTTAGCTAACTAACTTGAATAGATATCTATATTATTGCATATTCTAATGTTTCAGTGTTATTTCTTGCAGGAAGCATTCAGCCTACAAACCGCTTGAATTTGAAGCTGCAGTGGAAGCAATAGAAGGAGCCATTTGGAAGCGACTGAACAAGTAAGCCTCCAATCCTCTCTGTGTATTTGTTATGAGTTAGGAAAAATAGTTGTATAGTTTTTCACCTGTTGTTCTAGATTAGCACCTATCTATGGAAGCGTAATTTATTCGTATATTACAATTCTTGCCCAACAAACTGGCGACTCCACTGGGGAGAATTTCTCTTAGATCTAGGTGTTAGAGCCTCTGATTTGCTTTGTTTATCCACCCAGTAGTTATTTTATATAACGATTAAACTTTTTCAGACCTTAATTTGCAAATACAGTGAGTTAAACAGTAGTATTTTTCCTTGTCTACTGTGCCCAACACACCCTTAGACTGGACACAGTGCTTTACAGAGCACTGTCTCCCTTCCAAGCCTGCGTTGCAGAGCACTGTCTCCCTTGGAGACTGCGTTGACTCCTAAAAGTGAACAAATTCCATTGAATTTGACTTTTCAACTTGCTTTAGTTTTGTTTGTTGCTATGTTCTGAAAATTTTGATGCTCAATTGACCAGTGACTCTATATACTTCTTCTCCTTTGATTGAAAATTTGTTCAATGTTGTTTAAAAAAAAAAAATTCTTTATCATTGACAAGTTGATTTCAAAGTATTTTTTATGGTCACGTTAAGAATCATTTGTTTTCGAAATAGGAAATTGTCGTAAAATCTTCATTTCCTTGATAGGAGAAATTGTTTTTGAAATCCTCGTTTTTCCTTCAAAAGAGAAATTGTTGTTTTTATTCTTCGTTTCTCGAAAGTAAAAAGCATTTGAATTATTTATCTAGTGCACCTAGTTTCTTTTCTACATTCATAACATTAAGGAAACTGAAAAGAAAAAATTGCATTTGAATGTAGGATTGTGTGTGCTTTTGCAAAAGGAACATTAGGAAATCTGCATTTAGTTTGAGATTCATTGATTTTCTTGCTCTCAAATTATTTTCTCTCTCTTCCCTTATCTTCATTGAAAAAGCTGAAAGTGAAAGTTTGTTTATCATTCTTAGCTGCATTTTAGGAATTTCATACACATCATCGCGGTGAACCTTTGAAAGGAAAATTGTTAAGCAAGATCAACATAAAATTAATCTCAATTTACTTAACAATGCTTTGGAACCTTAATGATAACATTTAGAAGGTCTAGGCTAGAGACGTGTTTCAACGTCGTAAAACATAGCAGCTATCGTTAAATTGTATGCGATACATTCCGAGTGTGATACCTCACTCCACGTACGTAAGTATATCGTAGCTCGTCCATGTACTTTCGGGTATATCGGGTGGTGTTACAGTACGATAAGTATAAAGGGCTGCTTGTTGGCCGAATAAATCGATCTTGCGGACAAGATCGATCTCCCTAGTCTCAGAAGACAATCTTACAACAAAATAAAAACTAAGTTTATCTTTCTCTAAATATAGTCATTTTACAAGTAAATGCTATAAAGGTGTCGATCCTACCTTAGATCCAAATGCTTATTTGTAACCATAGTTCTTTCGTCGCAACAATATTTCTTCCGTCACTTGAAAGTGTCGTCTTCAAAGACCTGCAATCACAAACAAGAAAATATTAAATAGCACCTATATAACAAATAATTATAAAACATACCCATCATAGTGATCAAGGAATCTATGAAATAAATGATCAAGCAAAAGCTTATTGAAATAAACAATCGAACGACAATTTATTGAGAAAAACAAACTTGATTGTATTAACTTTGAAATAATAGAATAACCTTACAACCTTAGCCTTGATGTTGAACAGGCCTTCCCGGGGTCCGAAGCAGGAGTTTCCTCTACTTTGATAAGCCTTGCACTCTTCCTCCAGGAGAAAATAGAGGTATGCGATCTTTCCTCACAAAAGCTTAGCAGAAAGGAGTCTAAATCGGAACAGCACTTCACCTCAATCACCCACTAAAACTTGAACTCCCTTTGAGGCTACCCAATGCCTCTTTTTATAGTGTAGATGAGGAGGTTAGGGTTCCACCTATGAAGGGATAGAATCCTACTTCAAAGGGATAGGCTCCTCACATCAAGTGGTTAGCCCCTTAAGGTGTGGGATGCATGAACCTTACAAAAGCGTACTCACCCCCAAAAAATCTCATCCAAAAGCTTCTATAATTGACCAAAAATCAGTTTTTTCACTTTACTTTCTCGCCCTTTTGACTTTGACAGGGGTACGCATGCATTACATAGAGAAATTGCTTTCTGGAACGCAGGTAAGCTTCACATTACCTGTGTACCCCAGCCAGGAATGCAAGTAAGCTTAACATTACCTGCGTACCCAGGGCTTTGGAGTGTTTTAGGGTTTTTCTCCTATTTTTAGGGCTTGACATGAGGATTAGAGGTTGTAAGACTTGCAGAGGAGGTAAGTATGAGTGACAATGAGCTCATACAGTCAGCAGAATTTCAAGGTGACAGTTTTTAGTGCAACAAATTGCCCCCTAAAGTGCGAAGTCTGGAATAGATGAAGATGAAGTCTGTCATATATGGAGAGTGAAGTACTTTATCATTTTAAGGATCATCCTGTGGAAACCCCAGTCAGAACCTGTAAAAACATTCAATGCAAAACATATATATGTAAACATATCATCGCTGAGGTAGGCATTCCCATACTTAGATAAAAACTAACTAGAAAACTGACTAAACTGTTCTGATACAGGAATGATTTTGTAATACATCAATAGTATATAAATGTGTAGACACAGTATGGACACAGTCATCTGTTTATGAATAGTCCACTATATAAATGAATAACAAAATTCCTCGCAGCCTGGATGGTAGAAACTAGATCCAGGGTCTTGATTTCCGCTTCTCGAACCAGTACGATTCTATCCATGTGAATAAATGTGTTGAAGTCGAACATGGTAGAAAACACTTGATTACCAGTCAATGATGTGAACTGTTAACAAGTGTGAGAGTAACCACTACTAATGTCAATGGCTCTCAAAGTACTTAGTACAATCCATGAAATGTGAATGAATGAGCTGAAGTCGAACATGTCACGGAATCATTCGATCGAAGGTCAATGATGCAACCTGTCGTCGAAGGCGAGAAACCTACCATTAAGGCATGCATATTTCAAGGTACTGACGATTTCTAGATCAAATTCCTAGATAATGCGCTATTGTCGATAGGAAGTGATCTGTCATAGGCAAGCCCATAACACGAAATCATAGATCAATTTTTGAAGAAATATATTGGCAAGGACTGACTCAGGGATGGTTAAAATGGACGACAGATATTTTGCAGATGAATGGTTTGTTTGAACTGTCCTCTTGAACACATAATGACACTGCAGATGGCTTGGTGACAATTGACCCAAAGCTAATACCTAGAAACCGGCTAAAGACTTTCAATGTGGTTTGATTAACTATTAGGCAAAGGATTTTCCCAACCCAAGTGAACAAAAGTGTCATGTTCAAGATTGGTTAACGGCTTTTCGAAAATCAAAGTGTAAAAAATAGGTTCATTTTTCTCTCTTTTCCCCCACCATTTCTGGCAAGTACCTCTTTATTTTTGACAAGCTTGAGGAGGATAACATTTGCTTGCTTATAAGTTCATCCTTTGGATGAGTCCAACTTAGTTTAAGATTCGAACCCTAAGAAGGAGTGGTTCGTTCCTGCTTAAAATTGAACAGGTCCTTTACTGTTAAATTTTAACGAGTCCAGTAAAGGAGAAACTCGGTGTTTTTTCAATTTTACGGAGTCAGAAGAAAAAACTTAAGAAGACTCCCTAGGGGTACTTTTTCGTAAATTTAGTCTCTTGAGCCCGAAAATGGATAAAATAATGTGGGAGAGAACTCTATTGACCATAATTAGTCAACGTATGCCTTTTTCGTAAATAGTCCATTTCAGTCCGTAAAAGGGGTAAACTTATACTGAAGGGACGATCATTCATTTCTTTTAACGAGTTCGAATAATCAAGTGCTCGGAAATCTTTTCATTTTTAGAGAGTCTAAAAGGGGCTTAAAAGAGAACTCCAGGGTTTCACTTTTTCGTAAGTTTTAACGAGTTCGAAAAAGGGATAAAAATATACTCCTGCGGCCAACTTTCAATTTAATTAACGAGCAGGAAAAGACAGAAAGAACTTGGCATTTTCATGTGTTTTACGAGAATGAAAGATAGAAAAAAAATCTCGAGATTTTCATGAGTTTAATGAGTCTTGAAAATAATAACCAAAATCGACTCAAGATAGGTTTCATTTTTACAAAAGCTTGAAACAAAGAAAAAATATGCTTCAGATAGGTTTTAATTTTACACAAGCTTGAAACAAAGAGAAAACTGTGCTTGATGCCCCCTAAGTGTAACTGCTAGAGCGCATGCCCCCCAGCTTCATTTCATTCAACTAAGTAAAATACTGGTAATTAATAGCTAGATGGAATGAAGGTTCATTTATGAGATCATATGAAAGACTCGACCTAAAACTGTAAGAAAATTATGCAAAAACTAAAATAACTAACCTAAATATATGACTTAACATTTACGAGATCTAGTCAAAGACTCAACTCAATTAGGGGAGGATTTGTTTCATTTTTTAACAAGCTTGACACAGGAAAAGAACTATGCTCATGGAAACGTGTTTCATTTTTTAACGAGGTTGACACAGTAAAAGGAACTTTCCTCTTGATACACTGATTCATTTTTAACGAGGTTGTCACAGTAAAAGGAAATTTCTTCATACCTGATTCATTTTTTTACGAGGTTGACTCAGTAACAGGAACCATCCTCAGAAACTACTTATTTCTAATCTATCAATCTACTCTCTACAATCTACCTACTGATTCATTTTTTAATGAGGTTGACACAGGAAAAGAACTATCCTCAAACCTGATTCATTTTTTAATGAGGTTGACTCAGTAACAAGAACTATCCTTTTGATCCATTGATTCATTTTTAACGAGTTTGACACAGTAAAAGGAACTTTCCTCATACCTGATTCATTTTTTTACGAGGTTGACTCAGTAACAGGAACCATCCTCATAAACTACTTATTTCTAATCTATCAATCTACCTACTGATTCATTTTTTAATGAGGTTGACACAGGAAAAGAATTGTCCTCACACCTGATTCATTTTTTAACGAGGTTGACTCAGTAACAGGAACTATCCTCTGACCAACTGAATCATTTTTTTAACGAGGTTGACACAGTAAAAGGAACTATCCTTGTAATAATCTGTTTAATTTTTTTAACGAGGTTGACACAGGAAAATAACTTTCCTCTTAGAAGCTTGTTTCATTTTCTAAACGAGCTTGACACAAGAAAAGGAACTATGCTCTCAACTAACTGATTCATTTTTTAATGAGGTTGACACAGTAAAAGGAACTATCCTCACCTACATGTTTCATTTTTTAACGAGGTTGATACAGTAAAAGAAACTATCCTCATAGTGACCTAATCATGGCTTCCAACCGGAAGAAAGACATGTCAAGGGACACCCCTCGATCATGGCTTCCAAAAAATATTTATCAGATGGAAGAACAATTCTCTGGAAGGAACACATGTCAAGGGACTCAAAAGGGATAATAATATCACGTTCAAATAATCCCATAGATTTTTCCATGTCAATTACTGGATCTAAGTCAAAGGAAGTCGAGAAAATAGTGAGAGGCTCGCTTGCATCGGTAACTGAAAACATGGGACTAGTTTCCACATAATTAACCCGTGGCGGGGTAGATACCACTTTCTTATCAGGAACATTTAGGGGTGTCGAATTCTTGGTAGTCGAATCAAGACTAGGGAACAAAATCTGGTCTATAGTCACAATATTTCCATTGTGAGGGAAATACATCACGCGAAAGAGTGTCGATACGACAACTTTCATTGCATAGACATAGTCTCGCCCAAGGAGTAAATTGAAATCCAAGGGGCCTCGAAATACCATAAGATCAATACAGACAATTTTACCTTCCAAAGTAATAGAAAACTTAGGAAGGATCCCTAAAGGTTCATTAATAGTTATGTTAAAAGATTTTAGATTATGCGTAATAGGCACAAGCTGAGGGGAACCCAAAGCTTTCCGCGTGCTTGAGGATAAAAATACTACCGTAAGCACCTTCATCCACATGTGCGTGTATTTCCTCATGACCAGTATTCACAACGCCTGGAAAGGGATGGAGGAAGCAATCACGAGGTTCGTCACTATTCCAATCAAAGGAAAAGACCTCGCATTTGGAGGGGTTCTGTAGAAATAGGTGAAATGCCCCCTAGCGTAGAAGAATCTGATGTAACAAGAAGAACCTATGCGGTATGAAGTTCACTCTCTACAGGGAGAATGGGATTGACCGAATGTGAAATTGAATTGACCACTTGATCAACTAATGGATCATCAACCTGAGTGATATGAGTTTCACTCTCCAATGGAAGAGTGGGATTGACTTTACTTGAAATTAAATCAATCACTCCGTCAGTTGACGGTAGGTTGGGAGAAAGTTGACACTAACCAATTGGAAATTCTTGTTGTGGAACAGTAAGGTTTTCCAACAATTTTGAGGCTTCATCCATGTGAGGGAAAATGTGAGTTTGATGACTCCCTTTACATAATCTACAAGGAAACCTAACTTTACCCTTTTTCCCAGGAACCTGACTATCAATGGTTGATGGATCAACGGAAATTTGACGAGATTTTTCTGACCATACTCCCAAGACCTTTGGAATACCAGGACAATTGACAAGGAAGTGGTCACCCTTACAAAGATTGCAAGGGTATTTGGGTTTACGATGCATGTTGGAGGTTTCCTCAACATTACTAACACTTACAGCCATGGTTGGTTGGTTGACTTCTTTCTTATTTTTCTTCTTCTTCTTCTTCCCTTTCTTCTTCTTCATAGTCACTTGGTTACTAGCGTCAAGGCTTTTACCAAGCGAAGAGGAAAAAATGGAGGAAGAAATATTGGGTGAAGAAGGTAAAGGGTCAACAGAAGGTTGGTGATGTTGAGATGGTGAACTCTGTTGAGGTGAAGCATCCGGTTGAGGTGGAAAAATTGGAGTGTTCGGGGCCAACGAAGTTGAAAATAACCATATCAGTAAACCTATTGTAAATCTAGGTAATGAAAATGTCGCCATATAAGGAGGACCAACATTTCCAAAGCAATGAAAAGTAATAGGATTCTCGTTAATAGGGGTTCCTTGGTTGGTAAATTTCAGAGCAGTTTCCATTATATTCAACTTCAGTGAATTTTATTAACAATTTAAAACTAAAATTAAAAATTCACAATTCACACCTAACAATTAAAATTCATAATTCACACCTATGGTCTCTAAAAGTAAAAACAAACAAATGAACACGTGCTATCAAATCTAGGAGTCAAGCCACACACAAACAATAGATTCCTGCACTAAAAACACTAGTTGGTGATGAAATCCAACATCGTAGAATTTTAATGTAGAAATGGCAGTTGAAACAATTACCCCAACAACTTGCTTAATGAAACAGACTGACACAAGTTTCTTCACAAAACCATCTCGAGTGAAGAGAACCCTCAGAGAGTCCAAGTGAGTATAGTCGACTTCTGCTCCAGGTACAGTGAGATTTTTCCTTCACCATCCCTTAGGAAATAATCTTAAGTTTATGGACACTAAGGTTACCAACAACAAAAAATACAACTGGGGGAACAGTCTACGATTCGATTCTACGCGCAAGGGCAGAGTAACAAAGCTCAATCCCCTTGAAGGCTCCTTGACATGGTCAATCTGATTTTTACCAAAAAGTTACCCCAGGCTCCTCGACAATGGTTAATCTGATGTTTACCGTTTGTAATGCGTGCAGATCTTCTATCTTTCCCAATGAAATAGAATTGATTGTCTCAAATTTTCGGACATGATCTCGTGATTAACTCCTTTAAGAGAAGCTTCCCAGAATGTACCAGTTACAATTGGATTTATTTCCTACCGCAAGATTTATCTACTTGTTTGTTTTAGTTGCTTTGGAAAGTTAACTACAACCTATTCCAAAGCACTAATCCCGAGCTAGATTGGTGGAAAGAGCCCTAAAAATGTAAAAATTACTAGATGAATTTTAATTAAGCACTGTGTTATTTAGGCTGTTATTACTCAAAAGGGTAAATGGATATGAAACCAATGGTGTTATGACCCGACCCAAAACTAAATGCAATCGAATATGATAATGTAATCTTTTCAATTCGATGAATCCTAATTAAAGTAAGGAGAGAGTTTCCATTCACTTCCAACAATGCAAAAAATTGATCACTAAGAGAAAATATAACAAATTCTCTAATGCACTAATTTCATTAAGAAAAACTAATGCAAATCAATTCCAAAACAATTTTTTATTTTTTTGTTTTTAAAACAAGCATAAAAACATCTAAATTCAAATCAAAGAAAACTGATCTAAATCTACGATTGATTTTTCAGAATGTAAACTATGCAGTTGTAATCTATGCACAATTCACTCATATTCTGAAAATGAGAATTCTAATTATGAAAATGTGATCTATGCAAGAGAATTCTCAAACACAAGATGATTCTAATGTAATCTAAGAACCAATCAAGTGCAAGTAAAGAAAATTGGGTAAGAGTTCCAAAGATCAAAAATAAAAATACTCAAAGGCGATTAACACTCATACACAATTTAGCCCCCCCCGGTGAATGAGGGGGAATTTTTTTTGCAAAAAAAGAAGCAAAAAGATGAAAAATTGTGAAAAGACTGAGACAAACCTCCAAGTAATGACCAAAGGAAATCAAATTAAGAATTTCTAAAAAAAGAGACTCAAAACACCCAATTAACTTAACGGAGATTGATGAGATGAAAAATTTGCTGAAAGAAACTCATAAACAAGGCTTTTTGACAGAAAAATACAGATCTGGGTAGATGCTAAGAATCCTAAATCAAATCTAAACTAAAACTGGAAGGAGAAATCTTAAGTTTTTCAAAAATTTGACATGGTCCATAGGCTCTAGAGAAAACAGGTGCGGTCCCGCACTGGTTACTCAAGGAAAGTGCAGAGATGCCTGCACTGTGTGTGAAGACAAAGTGCGGTCCCCTGAAAACTTCAAGAAAAACAAAAAAGTTCTTAAAATTTTTGAAAGCAAAGTAAATCTAAGTTACCCAAGCCCGTACAAATCAATCAAAAATCAGAAAAAGATTATTTTCTCAAATCAAAACAAAGGAAAATCAAAACAAGTTCTTTCCCCAGCGGAGTCGCCAATTTGTTGACTGGATAAATCGATCTTGTGGACAAGATCGATCTCCCTAGTGTCAAAAGACAATCTAGCAACAAACGAACAACTAAGTTTATCTTTCTCTAAATATATTTGCTTTACAATTAAATGCTATAAAGGTGTCAATCCTACCTTAGATCCAAACTTTTATTTGCAACTGTATTTCTTCCGTCACATCAGTAATTCTTCCGTCGCAACAATAGTTCTTCCGTCGCTTGAAAGTGTCGTCTTTTTAGTCGCTTGAAAGTGTCATCTTTAAAGACCTGCAATCACAAACAAGCGAATATTAAATAGCAATTGTATAACAAATAAATATAAAACATACCTATCATAGTGATCAAGGAATTTATGAAATAAACGATCAAACGACAGCTTATTGAAATAAACAATCGAACGACAATTTATTGAGAAAAATAAACTTGATTGTATTAACTTTGAAATAATAGAAGAACCTTACAACCTTAGCCTTGATGTTGAACATGCCTTCCCGGGGTCCAAAGCAGGAGTTTCCTCTACTTTGATAAGCCTTGCACTCTTCCTCCAGGAGCACATAGAGGTATGTGATCTTTCCTCATAAAATCTTAGCAGAAAGGAGTCTAAATATCAACAACACTTCACCTCAATCACCCACTAAAACTTGAACTCCCTTTGAGGCTACCCAATGCCTCTTTTTATAGTGCAGATGAGGAGGTTAGGGTTCCACCTATGAAGGAATAGAATCCTATTTCAAAGGGATAGGCTCCTCACATCAAGGGGTTAGCTCCTTAAGGTGTGGGATGCATGAACCTTACAAGAGCGTACTCACCCCCAAAAAATCTCATCCAGAAGCTTCTAGAATTGACCAAAAATCAGTTTTTTCACTTTACTTTCTTGCCCTTTTGACTTCGACAGGGGTATGCAGACATTACACAGAGAAACTACGTTCTGGAACATAGGTAAGCTTCACATTACCTACATACCCTAGCCAGGAACACAGGTAAGCTTAACATTACCTATGTACCCAGGGCTTTGGAGTGTTTTAGGGTTTTTCTCCTGTTTTTAGGGCTTGACATGAGGAGTAGAGGTTGTAAAACTTGCAGAGGAGGTAAGTATGAGTGACAATGAGCTCATATAGTCAACAGAATTTCAAGGTGATAGTTTTTAGTGGTACAATGCTCTCACTGTGCGGTTTCGCATCAGACAGCGCTAATATGGACTTAGGCCTCCACGTACCTTTGGGTATATTTGGGAGGACAAATTTAGGTTGCTATCCATCCATAGTGAACCGAGTCGGCCGCCTTAAAATTGTGATACACCGACCATAGCATTTGGGGAGATTACCTGCCCGTACTTCTTGGTTCGCCAGGAGGTATTCTTCAGTTCACAATTTCCTTGTAAACCCTTTTGCCTAGCATTACCCTCTTTTTATTTATTTATTTTTTGTTTAAAATAAATCAGTCATCGTGGAAGAACAAAATCCTTTCCCCCGTCGTTCGCGTAGACATAACTCTACCAAAACCAGTACCATCAGTACCTCTGGTGAAGCATCATCTTCCCATATACCAGAGTTGGCACAAGTTGTTTCTAAAAATATTGGTTTGTCTACTATTGTCGAAACGGAGTCTTCACAGCTACTCGTGGTCATGATCCATCCAATTTGTGAGACCATACCTCACGAACCAGACGTTGTTCAACTGGAAGTTGATCCGGATCCCATTGTGCTTTAGGGGGCAACTGTTATTGGTCAAACTAGACATCATCCCTAGGACCAATGAAATAGGGTCTATCATCCCCTTATATTTTAGTTGCTATATTCCCTAAGTGGAGAAAATCTTGATCCCGAAGTTGAACAACCGAATGTTGTTTATGTATTGGTCACTCCACAATCTATTGTAGCCATTGAGTCTCCCATGGCGCAATCAACCACGTAAAATATACTTTGGGCCTGATGGTGAAGTTCTTCCACTTGGTTTGATTTCGATTGAAGAAATATCAAAAGAGGAGACACCTTTAACTCCAACTCATTTTCAGTAGGAGCTTTACCTGTACAAGTCTTTTCCTCAATCATCTTTCTTTGCTTTTTTTTGATCCTGTTTCACTTCGAGTTCCCATAGATTCTATAGGGTATACACTGGGTCATTTGACCATGGCTGAGATAAAATCCCAGACTGAACTATCTATTTCAGTTGCGACAACATATGTTGTTGCTTCATCTTCGATGTTTTGTCCATTGAATTCACCCATGTAATCATTTGGAATCCTATTTGGTTCCTCTCCTTGGTGGCTGGTGATACCACATATGTTACCCTTAGACATTCCTAAATTCAATGAAAACCCTGAAGAAGACCCGTCAACGCATGTTATGACTTATCATTTGTGGTATTCATCAAACTCCTTAAATGATGACTCCGTTAGACTACATCTTTTCCAACACACACTCACTAGTCCAACTGCACAATGAGGATGGTTATTTTTACTGTGTCAACCTCGTTAAAAAATGAAACATGTTATGAGGATGGTTCTTTTCCTGTGTCAACCTTGATAAATGAAATAGGTTCCCATGAGGATGGTTCTTTTTACTGTGTCAACCTCATTAAAAAATGAAACAGATTATGAGGATAGTTATTTTTTCTTGTGTCAACCTCGTTAAAAAATGAAACAAGTACCTATGAGGATAGTTCTTTTTTCTTGTGTCAACCTCTTTAAAAAATGAAACAAGTGCCTATGAGCATAGTTCTTTTCTTGTGTCAAGCTCGTTAAAAAATGAAACAAATCCTCCCCTATAATGAACCTTCATTCCATCTAGCTATTAGTAACCAGTAATATACTTAGATGAATGAAATGAAGCTTGGGGGACATCTTCTCTTGCAGGGGGCATTCAAAAAATTCTCACTAATTGCACACAATCGATCATTGAAGTTCGGGGGCAAAAAAGGTTCAGAGCTCCAAAATGCAAATGGTAACTACGGAATGGTAAAAATGAATAATGAAACTACTTTTAATAGTCATTTAATTATTTTCAAATTGAATTTATTGCTATGACTATAGTTTTATTATGTTTTTATCATCAAATAGGTATTTTTAATCCATTTGATGTTGCTCTGAAACAGGTCTTACAACTGATGAACAGATTAGTCGTGCAGATTTATTTCAAGAATGACTTGACCACTAAGCGTACTTTTTCTCCTTACTTTTCGAGCTTAGTTAAAAACGAAAAGGATTTGAAGTGCACTTTTATCTCTTTTTCGAGCTTCGATAACAGCGAAAAAGGAACCCCTGGAGTCTTCTTTCAGCTCTTTTCAGACTCTGATAATGTGAAAATATTGTCGAGCACTTGTCTTTTCGAGCTCGTTAAAGTAAATGAATTTATATCTACTCAGTATAAGTTTAACCCTTTTCCAGACTGAGATGGATTGTTTATGAAAAATGAATACCTTGGTTAAACATGACCAAAGAGTTTCTTTCATATATTATTTTACACTTTTTCAGATCTTAGAGACAAATTTACGAAAAAGTACTTTTGGATTTCTCTTTCGTCCTCTTTTTCAGACTCCCTAAATATGAAAAAGGATCGGGCTATCACTGTCGTTAAGCTCGTTAAAACATAAAATAGCGACGGGCTTGTCAATCATGGCAAGAATTGAGTTTCATTCATCGCTAGACTCGTTAAATTATTAAATTGCGATACTTTATTCGCCCGAAGGGTTGAATTATAGATCAAGAAAATGTTATCCTCCTTAAGCTTGTTAAAAAATAAAGAGGTACTGGTCGACAAATGACTGGGGAAAATTTGGGAAAAGTAAGAAAAGTTTATTTTTGGTAGCAAGTCGCTCTTGAACATGACACTTCTTTCACTCCATGTCTGTGACTGTTTGGGTTGGGTAATCATCTTGAAAGTTCATTCACACCTATGGTTAATCATACCTTCACTTCGGTTTTAGGTCAATGCTGCCAACTCATCACAATGTCACCGATATGTTCAAGAGAAGTCATCCAGTGATTAAAAACTCATCCTTCTGCAATACTCGTAAACCTTCATTTTCATGACCGTCATCCCTAAAAATTGCTATATCAATTCATACCCTTGTCTCTGAAATCAATAACGCCTGTTTTGCAATAAGATGACTTCTTGTCGACAACAAATCAATATCCAGGAAGTTCACTTAGAAACATCAGATTCCAGCAACATGAGGCTTGTTATAGCATCGACAAGATCCTCTCTTCCGGACCTTTGACCGAAAGATTTTGTTTGTCGTTTGACATCATATGATCTATTCATGCCTTACGAAATGTACTGTAGTACCTTGAGGGCCATTGACATTAATGGTGATTCTCTCACGTTTGTTAACAACTCACATTATTGGCTAGTAATCAAACGATGTCTTTCCATATTCAACTACAAATCATATATTCGCATGGCTAGACTTGTACCCGAATGATCGAGTGAATGAGATAAGAAGACCCTGGATCTAGTTTCAGCCATTCAGGCTGCAATTTCAGGATTGTTGTACACATCATCTGTACAATGACCTTACCTACAGATTGTTATCCAAACATGGGCCTATATTTGTAGGCATGTCTCCATCTAGGCAACATTCCAATGTAGACAACTTTCTGAATTATGTACATGTTATTAGATTTCTTATGTGTTGACTATGGGAATGCCTACCCTCAGCAATTATGATCAAAAGAGGATATATCATGATGTAATTTATTGTAATATTGATGTAGGTGACCACTCCGCTTCATTTCCAAGCTCATCACAATGTAAAGCATCTCAATCAAATGTTCTTATTATTTGGATCTCATGCTTTAGGGGGCAATTGTTATAGGTCAATTTGGGTGCCATTCCCAATGACCTGGTTAACTAGGCATCGTCTCTAGGACCGATGATCAAGGGTCTATAATTCCCTATCATTTCAGTTGCTATATGCCCTAAGACAAGAAATAAGACAAATCAAACAATACTTTCATCAAGCAAAGGTTTCCATGGCTTGAATCTTATTTTATAACATATGAGAGTTCACCAACGCAGGCTCTAAGGGGCATAAGTGCATTTCATATGCAGGTAGCCCCGTGCAAGGCTGCTCTGCAAAGAACTTCCCGACATTCAAAGGTCCGTTGGTCACATTGGGAGCGAAATTCTCATTGTTTTGGAATCTCCACTTCGCCAGTGCCTTCTAGAAGAGTTCACATGTGTCAAGCTTCGGATCCAAGTGTCCATTTGACGTCTACATGACTGGAAACATGTCTTGCCTATTTTTGAAAAGTTATTGATTGCAAAACAACCTACACTTCATCTATAAATTGAGCACAGATATAAGTGCTTGAGGAGGAAGAATTTGAGTAGAGAAATGCTGGAGAATTTTCAATTGAGAGCTTGATTTGTGAAGATACTGTTGGAGAGATTTATACTGTAATGAGGCTTTGGATCATTGCTAGAAGGGTCACTTCAAATCAGTAATTTGGTTGTAACATCTCCTTCTATCATCAATAAAGAATACAACTAATTTTTCCCTATACGCATCTGTATTGGCTTTGATTTTCCATATTGCAAGATCTTAGTTGATGTATATGGTTTATGCTTTACTGAATTAGCTAAATAACTTGAATAGATATATATATTATTGCATCTTCTATTGTTTCAGTGTTCTTTCTTGCAGGAAGCATTCAACCTACAAACCGCTTGAATTTGAAGCTGCAGTGGAAGTGACGGAAGGAGCCATTTGGAAGTGACTGAACAAGTAAGCCTCCAATCCTCTCTGTGTATCTGTTCTGAGTTAGGAAAAATAGTCGTATAGTCTTTCACCTGTTGTTCTAGACTAGCACCTGTCTAGGGAAGCGTAATTTATCCGAAGATTACAATTCTAGCCCAACACTTTCTATACGTGGATTACATGAAGGATAGTTGTGTATATACACAATATTTGATTTATCCATTCGTGTATATTTATCTGAGATGAAGAAATAGTGGAACAGACACAGGGAGAGTTTGTGATATGCTTCAATAAGTTATTATTTGACTTTCTGGCTTTGACATTAATTGGTTACAGTCTATTGATGATGCTCAAATGTTACTTAGAAATGATGTTGGTTTATGATGGTTCAAAAGTTGATGCAAAGTGTCATTGTTGCTTTGGTTCTCTAATGAATTTGTTGATTGATGAAGTGGAGATAATCAAAATTTGATAGTGAATAGTTGGCATAGGTTTAGGGGGAGCATCTGTTATGCTTCTAAATGGTTCATTTTTGGAATAATGGTATCTTGAACACTCATTATTGCATGATGATGTTTACGAGCTTGTTGGAATTAATAAGCAGATATATGTTGCTTGGTTTAAAAATGTTTATGATGTTACCAATAATTTCTATATGCATGGGTTGCATGGAGGATCTTTATTACTTGAATTGCACTTAGTGAAGTTGTTGATATTGATTGATGATGATGATTTGATATGATGTTGTCATTAGGTCATCATTGATGCATGGGTTGCATATGGTGAAGTTATGGATGATGAATATATGTTGATTGAACTATATATGGAAAGTTTTTATGATGCCATTGCTCAATCCTATGTGATATTCCTAGTTCTCACATATGTTTTTGATGCATGGAAAGATATGCTTCTTATGGAGATCTATATATCTTTAATGTTTGTGGATTATGGCTCTTCCTACAAATGGAAAGAGCATGTTGACCTTGATGATATAAGGTCAAGGGGATGAGTTGTTGATATACATCTAATGAACTATGTTATACTTCTATTTCATGTTGCTTGGTGATGCTTGAGAGCATTGGCCATATGTTGATGTTGTTTAATATTGGTTCTACATGATGATGATGAAGATGTTCATGTTGCAGGCTCATATATGGTGTATAATGGTTGCTACTGACTATCATGATCTTGCTGCTGCACTCTTAAGGTCTATAGTTTTGGTTATAAATATCATATGTGTATCTTGATGTAAAGGTCATGTAAATACCCATATTGTAAATCATTGTAAAATTCAGTCAAGTATGAACTATTGGGGTCAAGTCATTTATGTATGTAATCCCATTTTTTTGGGCATTTGATGTAATGGTGATTCAAATATGTAAACCCAATGAGTTGGGTGATTGATGTAAGCATGAATCACTAGTGATAAGAAAGGTAATATTTGGTTGAGTCATAAAGTCATGTACTTCATTGAATATATTCTAGAAGATTTAGCATATGCTCAGGGGGAGAATGGTCAGTATACAACTTTCATATTCAACATAACATGTCTACAGTGATACTCTCTGCAAAAAGGAGAGAAAGCAGTCTTCATTCATAATTGGTTAACCCTTTTCCATTGATTTCAAAGGAGGAGAGACTATTAGTGTTTGTTTATATATGTGTTTGCAGGTATTTACAGGTGGTGGTGACCAAACACAAAATTTGTTTCCATCAAGTCCAAAGGGGGAGATTGTTGGAAATATGGCTAATGTGTTTTCCTTGATGGAAACCTACTTGATTAATATGTAATCATGATGGTTATGTAGATGCTATAGGTGACATGAAGAAATGAATATTAGTTCAAAGACAGATGGTTGGTAGAGATAGAGTTTGAGAAAGTGTACATGGGTGCTGTCAATCAAGGTCACATACATATGCAAGAATGGTGAAGAAACATTGCGTACATGGTAATTTGAATACAAGGGGTCTTTACCATGGTATTGTCTCATAGTAATGGGTGTGACAATGGTAATTTGATCCTGTCAAAGAATACCAATGGAATTACTAAGGGATTAGCCTAAGGTATTGGCTAAGGCTCATGCTATATAAGGAGATGGAGATCAAATTTTTAGGTGTGCAAGTTATGGGTTATTAATGTGTAATTTAATATAAAACATGTGTGCATCAAGGAGAATGGAGGAGGCTCAGATCCGATAAATTTGAAAGTATAGTGAAGACTAATTATGAACATGGTTGCTTGATTTGTTTATGATTATAGCTAACAATGGTAGATATGTGGTGATAATGATATTCTGACATGAATGAGTGACAGTAAGGTTTGTGAAAGTGATGTTGTGGCTGCAACGAAGGTATGATTCAATGATTTCAGATATGTATGTTGGTTTTCCTCTGAAAGGTCATGTACAAATGTGGATATGGTTCTGGGTAGTCGTGTATATATTCTGCGAAGTATTTTCAGTATGTTCATAATATGTATGTTGGTGCTATGCATGGATGTCGCGTACATATGCTGACGTGATTTGTAAAATTCATGTATACATGCTAGGGTTTTAAAGTATGGGTTGTTGATGATATTTGATCAATTTTGTTATGTTTGCTATTGTTTGTTGATGATGTCTCTATCATAAAAATATTTGTTTGACAATACTGGTTGGGTTGAATTGGTTATGGAATGGAGTGTTGATTAGTGTTGATGCTACTCTATGGTGATATGTATTTGGTTTAATGATCTGTGATGAATTTAGTATATGATTCAGTGATTGATTCAATGTTACAGTGATTCAAATTCAATTGTCATTGAATTGAGATTTTTACACAGGTATGATACAGAAGAAACACGTATACATGTAGGTATACCTCAAAACAGTAGTGCATACATTCTGACATATATTTGATAAGGATTTTCATGATAGCATTTGGTTTATATATGATCTAGTTTACTTATGAGTGGTTGTGCATTGATATGATCTGATTTTAATTGGTTTGATATAGTTGCATTTGTTTATTAAGCTTCAATGATTAATTTGTTGATTCAATTAGTTCAGTGATTGGGTGAGTTGATTCAGTGATTGGTTTCATAACTGTTATTTGATATTGGGCTTAAATGATGGAAGTGGGTCAAGTATGAGAATATGATGAAATATTCCCTACAAGTTTGATGTTTTGAGTCAGGTGGATCTAGTATGAAATATTATGAAACATGGTCTACAAAGGTGTTGAGGGTTGGAGCCTTTAGTGGGGGAGTCGAAGCTTCCTTCCAGTAGTAGATGGTAAAATTGTTTAGGGGGTAGGAGCTTGTTGGGCCTTGAAATTTTCATTTACTTCCATTACATTTTCACTTATATTTCCATATTATCACCTTCACTTCACCTCCATTTCATTACATTTACCTTACCATTACCACTATTGGGTTATATTTATGTTTTTCCAAACTTTATTAATTCCTAGTATTTTTAAGTGAATTTGTGGTAAAAAATTAAAAAATAATATGCACATACTTATACCTAACAAGTGGAATGAGTTTTTTGCCATGTGTAGGTAAAAAATAAGCTTCCAAAATACTCTTATGTGGCCTCCTAAGACCAAATTCGAATTTGGATGGAGAAGATCATGGGATCATAAGGATATGTGCCTCATTTCCTATTTGTATTGTAACTCTAAGAAGACATGTGCCTTATCACTTCCTATTTGGATTGTAACTCTAGAGATATAGGGAGAGATTCATAGACTCTCATTAATGAGATAACTTCTCATCTTTTGTATAAATAGGGGAAGTTTTCTCCTATCAAATCATGTGTAAAATTGGAGTTATGCTCAAGCTTTGAATACATAATTAAATTGTGGCACCTTATTCATGAATGTTCCTTCATTTTGACTTGATTTTTCTTACATATGGAGCATCTCGATTTATCATCTCTCATACTTTTAGATCAGCTACCTAAAATGTGTGAGATTTACTTTCTTTTATAGATTAAAGTTTATTTGATTTCTTAGTATTAGTTTTAGAATGACTGTGTAATATTTTCTTTCCCAAACCATCTCAAGGAGGTAGATTCATCTATTTTCAAATTGGATTAAGTTTGAGGAAATGGATCTCACAGTTATTTAGTTTCCTTTCATGTTTTGTTATTTACTTTCTTAGATCAAACTATCAATTCATTATATAATTGAATGTTCCTAAAATATCAAACTAAGAAGGTGTTCCAAGTTGGGTGATTGAATGTTCAACCTATACAATCATTGAGCTTTACTTTTACATGCTTTTACATTTCTTTTTAGATCCTCATTCAATTGTATAATTGGGTGTTCTTAAAGATCATTTCAAGAAGGTGATTTTATCATATTTTTAAACTGAATAATTGAATACCTAACTTATGCAATTATTGAGTTTTCACTTTGCATGCTTTAATTGCTTTCCTAGATTTAAAGACTAAAGTATAATCGGTTGCTTATACATCATCTCAAGAGGGTGATTCTATCATATTGGATGTTGAAGTGATTGAACATACCTTAGTTGTTTTTCTTTACATGCTTTGAAATGCTTTCTTAGATTAAAATTTCAATTCCTGCAAATGTGATTGTACACGCTATATTTTTTTTTGAATTTGTTTTCTTTCTTTTCATTACTTGATTTCGTAGGTTAGTTGAATTTCATTTTCATTATTTCATTTCATAGATTAGATGAATTGGTTTTCGTTATTTTGTAGTTAGATTGATCTAAACTGAAAGAGAATTTATAGCACATACAATGCATGCATGCTTCACAAGTTTACGAAACCTCCAAGTTGACAAATTAAATTACAGGAAATTAATTTGCCCCAACATTTTGGTGTTGTTGTAGGGGAAGTGTGCATAGGAACTAGCTTTCAGTCTAGAGTGTATTTTATTTATTTATTTAGTCTTTACCAGCCATTTATGGACAAAGGATCTAGAATGCAACCTAAAGACTACATTGAGGAATGGTATCAAAACGCGATTGTGTCACAACATTCATCGATTCTTCAAGAGATCCTTACAACAAATCAAGAGGTCAAGTCGATTTCACATATCCTTACAAACAATCAGTTACATTTTTCAAGTTTGGATATGAGAATTTCAAAATTTCTAATCTGTAAATGGCTTCATTGGAATCATGAATATACTTAAAAATAAAATAAAAATGGAGTTTTTTAGATACATAGGAAAAATAAAAATAAAACCAAACTTAGTTATAATTTTAGAATATATATATATATTTTTTTAAATAATAATAATCAACGTTGGTTAATTCATTTTGAATAAATTTCAATGACGCAGTAAGAATCACTTCGTTTTTATCACCATCAGAAATAAAATTTGTGTGTGAAAATATGAATTTATTTGACGACAATGACTATCATGCTCTCTTCCCGCACCTCATTGCGGCCTGAAGATTAAAAAATCACATCAGTCAATTTAAAAATTAAAAATTCAAAAAAATCATTAAATTTTTTATTGGAAATTGATGTACAATTCTATTGGAAATCGTTGTTTGAGTTATGATCATTTTCTTATTGGTTCTGCAAATTTTAATGTTTTGCACCATCTCAATCTTTTTCTGATTTATTGAATTGCATGTGCACAATTTTTCTTTATATATATATATATATATATATATATATATATATATATATATATAATTTAAAAAAAAAATGTAACATATGTAATTAAAAAAAAAAAACATTTTTATATGAAAACAAATAAAATAAAAATAAAAATAAGCAAAACATGATTTTTTTTTTTAAAACAATGAATGGCCCGTGGCTTTTGAAAACCATTTGAACAATAAAACAAAGAGGCTCATGCATATGCGTGAGGCCTACCTTTGCTTGGATTTGTGCATATGCGCAGACATTCGTGCCATAATCCCACAGCACCTCCACGCAAGCCACAGTCAGCCACACAACGTTTCAGGCATATAAAATCCGTTGTTCGAAGTGGGTTTCTGCAAAAACATAAAGTATAATTATTGCCACATCTCTGAGTGAATGATTCTGAGACCTTCGATCAATGATCCGAGTCTCAATAGTTCTGTCCAAACCTGAAACTAAAACTGCAACCTTATATCAAAACCTGCAATAGAAAAAAAATCCAACCACAGCAATTTTATTTTGTTGCAGAAGTGATTGCTAGAATGCGTAACTGTTAAAAAAACCCGATTTTAAAAATCATTTTTTGAGCAAACCGAGGCAAATTAGGAGAAAATAAAACATGGGTTTTTTCGGGAACAAGGTCAATTAAGTAACCCGGGAACGATTTGCTAGATTTCATATCCATTTGGAAGAAATTCAGGGTTCTTCGGAGCTCCGTTTTGCAGAATGCGTGAAGAAAACGCCTTTCTAATGCACCAAAAAAATTCAGTTGAGAGACTTGTGGCAAATTTCACATGCTCAATTCCACTCGGCATTTTTCCAACATAATAGACCATCCATCAATTGCATCATTATATTTTTTAGATTTAATTGGGATCCTGAAATCTCTAGAAACATTATCCATTCACCAAAAAAAAAAAAAAATTAATGAGATTGTTCTATCAAAATTAAAATATGTTCATATAAGTTGACTGCTGTTGTTTTCGAATTCTAGATTAGACTCCTCAACAAATCCAATAATTCTCTTTGAATAGTAGTTTTAATAATGACTTTATGAATAAATATTAGATTGCTTTATTTTATTTTATTTATTTTTAAATAAATTATAATAATAATAATTAATAATAATAATAAAAATTTAAAAAAAAATTGCAACACAGATGACGATTCAATTTAACAGATTTAGTAATGACTTGCAGAATAATTGGAAAATTATTTAGATGATTTCTCAATATTTGGCATTAAAAATTTTGTTGTTTTGTATTTTCTATGAAGCTTTAACTTGCATAACATAACGAATCTTTGTGATGCCAATTATATCACTGAGCACATTGCATGGAGTCATCCCACAATAAGGAGTTGATTTATTTTTCATAGTTATTTCTTAAAAATAGAATGTTATCGATATCATGAATTGGACTAAATATAACACTTTTGATTTTCCTTAATCTGTTTTATTTGGCATTCAAATTTTGCGTAAGAATCAAGAAGGAATTGGCCATTTATTTTTTAACACACTTATGTTCTTTATGCCAAGTTTCTTTTTGCAGGTTTGGGATGATCGAATTATCATTGAAGGAAACCAATTGTACGCAAAATTTGTCTTCAAAGGAACAATTTCATGAGAAACATAAGAACAAGTCCATGTCCATATGTATCAAGACCATTACCGTTCCTCCCTTTTGAATTATAAATCCAATCAAGCAATTCAAAGCAAACCACAGTTACTTTCCCAACAAGAGTCAGTTGTTCATTTATATTCACATACACTTTCCATTACTCTTTGTCTACTCCTAACCCACAAATAAAAGCAAGAAACTTACTTACATGCTTATTGCCCATTGTCATTTTCCATTTTCATCTTCCATTTCCATTTTCATTCTCCTATCTTTTTAATTTCAAAAATAAACCTTGCTTTAATGCAAATTATTGAGTCCATAGTCTTTTGAGTCTAAAATCCTTGCAAAAACACCTTGAGGCTTGCATGCCTTAATGGCAAGTCTTCTTGCTGACGAACAATGGGAATACATTAATGTCTCTTGTTCATTGAATCTTTTAGGTACTCGACAACAAAAAAATTATTCGTATCTAGCAAGATGTGTTTGGACATCTTGACTCTCATTTTCATCAATGGTGAGAGTTCTCATGTTTACTAGTGGAATCCATTAATGGCCACTAAGTCAACAATTTCCTGTTATGTTTGACATCAGAACATCTATTCACATAGCAGGAATTATGCCAACGAGTTTTGAAGACATGAAGACTAAAATTTTCAACATTTTGAAGCAAATGAAGAAGATATGAAGCTACAACACATCAACACCATTCTACAGCAGCAGAATTAGATGGCAGTTGCAGAATCAGATGACAGCTCAGAATTATATGGCAGTTGTAGAATCAGAGGACAACTACGGAATCAACATCATTTCGCAGCAAATTCAACAGTTTTACTAGAAGCAATAAAAAGTCATCTTGACTTTTTTATCCATAATTTGTACAGCGACATGAAGAAGATTAAGATCAGAATTTTGTAGCCACCACACATGCAGCTCATCCATTTTCAAAGGGTAAGTTAAGGTATGTCATTTTCTAACTTTTTACCATAGAATTCCTTGAAAAGCTAGAGTGATAATTTTTGGAAAAAAACACTTATTTTCCTCATTTCATAAAATTCCCAATACCATCAGTTGGGAGAGGGTGGGGAAGGCGATACATTCATATTCACATTTTGCTACATTCATATCACATACAAAAGCCCACATACTTTCAAAAGATATTAACTATTACATTATTATTATGAGCATACAATGGCTTTTCAAAAGTACTCAAAAGATAATTGGATACAAACAAAATCGTGGTTGTCACACAAGAACCAACCATGATGCAATCCAATAGAAACACACTTTGCAACAATAATCAAATTATCATTATGCAAAGTTCAAAAATCAAAATTGAATGCAACAAAAAAATATGGTTGTAACGCAAGAACCAACCATGTTGCAATTTAACAAGAAAATAAAATAAAAAAACACTTTGCAGAATTATGAAGTTATCAAATGATATCAGCAAAGTTAAGCCAAAGTTCAAGGATAAAAAATAATTAATGTAATAGATTGCATGAGGACATGCAATAGCTTCAGTTGAGGGGTATGTTAGGCTTTGAAATTGTCATTTACTTCCATTACATTTTCACTTATATTTCCATATTATCACATTCACTACACCTCCATTTCATTACATTTACATTACCATTACCACTATTGGGTTACATTTATGTTTTTTCAAACTTTATTAATTCCTAGCATTTTTAAGTGAATTTGTGGTTAAAAATTAGAAAATAATATGCACATACTTATACCTAACAAGTGGAATTAGTTTTTTTCCATGTGTAGGTCAAAAAGAAGCTTCCAAAAGACTATTATGTGGCCTCCTAAGACCAAATTCGAATTTTGATGGAGAAGATCATGGGATCATAAGGATATGTGTCTGATTTCCTATTTGTATTGTAACTCTAAGAAGACATGTGCCTTATCACTTCCTATTTGGATTGTAACTCTAGAGATATAGGGAGAGATTCATGAACTCTCATTAATGAGATAACTTTTCATCTTTTGTATAAATAGGGGAAGCTTTCTCCAGTCAAATCATGCGTAAAATTGGATTTATGCTCAAGTTTTGAAGACAGAATTAGATTGTGGCACCTTACTCATGAATATTCCTTCATTTTGACTTAGTTTTGCTTACATATGAAGCATCTCGATTTACCATATCTCATACTTTTAGATCAACTACCTAAAATGTGTGAGATTTACTTGCTTTTATAGATTAAATTTTATTTGCTTTCTTAGTATTAGTTTTAGAATGACTGTGTAATATTTGCTTTCCTAAACCATATTAAAGAGGTAGATTAATCTTTTGTGAAATTGGATTAAGTTTTAAGAAATAGAGCTCACAGTTATTTAATTTCCTTTCATGTTCTGTTATTTACTTTCTTAGATCAAACTATCAATTCATTTTATAATTGAATGTTCCTAAAAGATCAGGCTAAGAAGGTGTTCCAAGTTGGGTGATTGAGTGTTCAACCTATACAATCATTGAGCTTTACTTTAACATGCTTTTACATTGTTTTTATATCCTCATTCAATTGTGTAATTGGGTGTTCTTAAATATCATTTCAATAAGGTGATTTTATCATATTTTTAAACTGAATACTTGAATACCTAACTTATGCAATTATTGAGTTTTCCCTTTGCATGCTTTAATTGCTTTCCTAGATTTAAAAACTAAAGTATAATCGGTTGCTTGTACATCATCTCAAGAGGGTGATTCTATCATATTGGATGCTGAGTGATTGAACGTACCTTACTTGTTTTTCTTTACATGCTTTGAAATGTTTTCTTAGATTGAAATTTCAATTCCTGCAAGTGTGATTTCGCGCACTATATTTTCTTTTGAATTTGTTTTCTTTATTTTCGTTACTTGATTTCATAGGTTAGTTGAATTTAATTTTCATTATTTGATTTCATAGATTAGATGAATTGTCTTTCGTTATTTTGTGGTTAGATTGATTTAAACTGAAAGTCAATTTCTGGCACATACAATGCACGCATGCTTCACAAGTTTACGAAACCTCCGAGCTGACAAATTAAATGACAGGGAATTATTTTTTCCCAACACCCTTCTGGTGGGTGCCAATAAACAAGATCATGGGGATGGAGCTCTCTTTCAGTGAGTGTTGGAGAACAATATAATGTTTCCACCTAAAAATCTCGGTGTTCTCATGTGTTGTTGTGTTTCTTATGTGTGATGGTTTATAATGTTCTTACCATCATGGTTAATTTCTAATTAATGAAAAATTAAGTAATGATGCATTGATTAAAGATTAACTTATGATGAAATATATGAAGAGTTAGTTAACTAGATATACTCATGTTGTATTCATCATAGTCACGTACATATGTTGATTTCCTCAATGATGGTAGCATACAAAATTTAGAATAAGAAATGAAATGTTGAACTGAGTTTAAAATGATAATTCACCCCCCACCCCCCCACCTCTCGGTATTTTTCCCAACAACTGAGATCTTAGTGCTTGACACTGTTATTCTCATTTTTCATATGATGTATGCGACTCTTATTTTCTATTAATGAGAAGCTCACTATTGGTTTGCATGTGAAGTAGTTTTGGAGTGTTTAAACCCTTGGGTTTGGGTCCAACCCAGAGGATTTAGTCCCTCTTGTATTTCTTCCTTGTTCCTGCTTGATTTATTGCAATTATTTTCTTATTTCAATAGGTGTTATATTACAAAATTTGTAGTTGCAGGTTTGTCTATCACCTATGTTGTGGGAATATTGATTGGAATATCTACAATAACAACCCAAAAATATTTGTTTATGATTTTTTGGAAATTTTTAAGTAGTGGGCTGCAATCCTTCTGAATGTTTAGTTTATGTAGCTTAGAAGTCAGCATAATTGGTTTGGAAATTGGAATTGTGTTGTAGGTTAGAGTAGATTTCGATAAAATTAAACTCATCTTTTCTATGTTAATTTACTTTGATGTAATAATGATTATTTGATGCATGTGTTTGACTGGTTTGTAGGGATTTTGTTAACCTACAGGGGTGGGCACACCTTTCTAAATCCACCTAAGCCACTCTATCCCCCTTCTAGATACCTCACATTGCTTCCAAACTCTACCATTGAGACCACTCTACTAAGTTAGATGGAGGACATTGTGGGCACAAAATTTGGTGCAAGATAAAACTTTGATGGGTACTAGGATTGGCCAAGGGAATCCCACACACTTCACTCACCTTATTCTACCTTCATCCTCCTTCTTGTACCTTCAAGACACCATTCATGTCCTGAAAAATCTCTCAGCTCCCCCTCTGTAATATTCCCAATTTTTCATCAATTAATTGGAATATTAGAGTTCTTACTTTTCTTAATTAGTTAAGTAAATAAAAGGGTGGAGGAACCCATAAACCAGATATATGAATAAAATCCAATTTTGGTGTGTGTATGTGGGTTAATTAGAAGTAGATCAACATTATGGAGTAGTGGAGCAGCTCCTTAATGAAGGAAGAGTGGAGATCATGTTGCATTAATGATAAGATCATGGAAATAGTAGAGGATTCAAAGTAATATCATGGAGGAATAAAAGTAAGACCATAGAGAAATTATGATGAAGTGATGGAGGAAGTGGTGCATTTAATGCACACATGATGGAGAGAGTGGAAATTAATTGCAGAGATCATGGAGATCATTGAGAGACAACACAGTCTTCATGGAGACTAGTGGCCACATGTGCAGTGTAGTTATGAGGTGGACCAAAGCTAGGGAAGGTTCACAAATATATAAGGAAGGTGAGGGGAAAAACACAAATCATTATGGAATTTGATATTGTATTGTTGTTTGACATTATTTGCATGCTTCATCTGTTTAGCTAAGTCTGTTGTTTTTTTTAACACACGAGTGTTCCCGAGCGGGAATCCCACCCTTACCCATGGGGGACTTCGAGTGCCTACTTTGGGAAGGTTTGTTTGAGAATCAACTCATCGTCCAGCATTGGTGCCACATCCATCCCCTCTCTACAGCACATACAACTTCAGGAATTATGCATTCTTGTCTTAGGGTTTGAGAGGAGGAGGTAGTTCTTAGCATTTCAGCTAAGGAACCGGAGGATGGATTATCCCTTTCATCTTGTGCTTCTTTTCAGTCTCCCGAGATAAACATTACTACATCGGGCATCAGGCCATCATTTCTACACCTCCATGCAACAACAGTTCCTTCAGGAATTGCAGTGTCCAGTTAGGCACATCTAAGGGAGGAAGGAAGTTCCAAGTATTTCATCTTGGAATCCTGTGAGGGGTATTTCCCTCACTTTGGAGAGATAATTTCCATAAGCTGTGAGCTATATTCCATCATCTAGAAAAAGGATACAACTTCAACCCTCTTGACAGCGCAGTTCAGTCCAGCAGTTGTGCAGTGTGCAACTGCAACTTGACCAGAGGAAGGAGGAGCTAGATCTCAAGCTTCTAACTTGCAGATCAAGAAAAATAACCAACCCTTCATGTATTGAGTTGATTGGGTGTTGTTGCAAATGATAGATCATTATTTCAGCCCTATATCAACAGTTCTCTCTAGGGAGTGCATAACTCAGCCAACAGGGGTGTAGTGTGCAACCCAAAAAGGGTTGAAAATCCAAAGTTAAAATCTGGCCAAACCATTTCTTGGTTTTTTGAGTAGAATTCGTGGGTAAAATACTGGATCATTCTGAGCACTCCAACAGCCTCCCGCTCATGGTTCTTCTTCCCATTATAATTAGTTTCTAGTAGCAGCAGTAGTAGCAACACGCATTTCCAGTCCTAGTCTCCTTTAGTGTATTTCAGCCATCTTGTGGCTTGAGTGCAATATTTTTGGAGCACTGTTGTTACACAACATTTTGTCACTTTCCCTAAAATCCCCATCTCGCCCATTGGAGGGTCATTTCCTTGATAAAAAAGTAGTGTCATGCCTTGCAAATACCATCATTGTGTCCCTTTACATGAGAGTAACATTCCTCCTGTTGACAATTCCCTGAGTAGAGACTCAAAAACCCTTGTTTTTGCCTTGGTGCGAGTAGTCAGTTATTCCCTTGCACCAAAGAGGAAAATTAACAATGGCCCCCGTGCTAGCTGGTGCTCTGTCCTAGTTTTCCACCCGCGCCAAGTTTTTTATGGAATGTTTTTTAAAAATAGAGGCGGAGATTCCACTCCAACCACCCCGAGGATGAGTTATTGGGAGTGGCTGAACTGATAAACCACAGACTACCTCCTTTAGGTTTATGGTTTTTACCTCTTGTGGGAACTCCATAAAGGATAGACCTCCCTCCCACCTTTGTAGGGATCCTAACCTCCTCCTTTTCCTCTATAAAAGAAGCTATCTCTCTTAAAATAAGCTAGTTGAAATTGGAGAATTAAACATACTATAGCTTAATGATTAGAGAAGATAGAATATGAAGGAATTACGTTGAGGAAGCTTGAGTCCATGACTTTTGAGAGAGCTTGAGTCCATGCCTTCGTCCCATCCGAATTCCCTGATGAGCATCTAAGATGCACTTCGTCTGAAACCCATTGGAGGAGACTGCGATGTCAAAGCATTGGTTGTAACTCTTCCTTCTATTCATTTATATACATGACTACTGTTGGGTTCCACTTTTGTGTTATGATGTTTGTTTAATGCATTATGTTTAGCCCTCTTTTACTGGCTAATAGTTATGAATGAAATGTTTTTATCTTGTATATTGTTCTTGTTTCTTGTTCTATGTGCAGGTATCCAAGCATAATGGCAGAAGGATTATGACTTGCTGAGGGAGGAGCGAGAGGCCACCACCACTACAGCAACGACGATAGCATTGGCATCTAGGTAGGTCGATCTATCGTGTATTTTGTTCATTCAATAATTAGGAAGCAACACTTTAGCATATCCCTTTGTTTCTAGATCCACTCTAGGGCTAGAGGGATCGTCTCTGTCCGCAGAGGGGATTTTCCTGCTTAAAAAATTGGTGACTCCTCTTAGATTTTCATTTTCGTTAGACTCTGTTAGATGCATTAGTGGATTTCTTTGCATACTTTCGTTGTTTTCTTTTGTTTAAAAGATCTCTATCCTTCTCGTAATTAGCATTCATTGAATCAGAAAGGTTGTTCATTTGCATATAGCTTGCATTTAGGAATTTTGAGATCCAAAATCGATAGGGCCTTAAAACTGAAATATAATCCAAGATCAACTTTAAAATTTATTTAATTAACCTAAGGAAGCATTGAAATCTAACGAAACATTTTTAGTGGTCTAGGCTAGAGACGTGTTCCGACATCTTAAAACCTAGTAGCTGTCGTTCGCAATCTAGCTTTAGACAACACTAGAAGGGACTTGTGCTCCTCGTACCATCGAGTATATAAAGGGAGACCCCTATAGGCTGCAATCCTTTATCCATAGGAAGCCGAGCCTACCGCCTTGTAAACATGATACACCGAACACAGCATTCAGGGAGACTACTTGCACGTATGTCAAGTCCTTGGTCATTTCTCTTTCATTTGATCACCAAGGTGTATATGGCAGTTCACGGAAACTTGGTACACCCTTTTTCTTAGATTACTTGAGTAGTCATTTTAGTCTTTTCGTGACTCTCTAAAAGTGAAAATATCATAGAGTTCTTGTCCTTTCACGCTCGTTTCAACCTGAAAGTGATAGAATCACCTTTTTCTTGTTTCTTGACTCTTAAAATATAAAACAACAGAGTTTTGTTTCGGTGTCTTAAAATATTAACTGCCCACGAAATATTCCTAGTTAAAGTTATCTTCCTTAGTATTTTGTTTTAAGGTTGTTCCCAATGGCAGCGTTTCCGGAGTTTACCAACCAAGGAACCCCATTCTAAGGGAATCCTGGTTCATTTCCTGCTTTTAGGAATGTTGGTGCTCCTTATATGGCAACATTGTCCCTCCCTGGGTTAACTGTTGGATTGTCTGTGTGGTTATTTTTGACCTCGGTGGTCCCGAGCGCTCCGACCTCTGTTCGACCATCTCCTCCACCTGAACAACATCACGCTGATTCTAAGGTGGACCTCTCCGCTTCTTCGCCTAATTATTTGTCCTCCTCTTCTACTTCGCTTGGTGAAAGTTTGGATTCTAGTAACCAGGTAGCTAAGAAGAAGAAAAAGATGATGAAAAAGAATAAGTCAAATAAGAGAGAGGCCAACTCTGTGGCTATTGCGCCTAAGAAACCTTCCATTGATAAACCATCCAACCTTCCACGAAAAGTCAAATTCCCTTGCATGTTGTGCAAAGGTGACCATCTTCTTCGAGACTTCCCTGGCATTCCCAAGGTACTTGAAGCATGGTCTCACGGCCGTCCGCCGTTGCCTTTGGCTTATGGAAGTCATATTGGTGGCACATCTTCGACTAGCCATGATAAGATTCATAAGAAACACGGTAAGATTATGAATCCCTGTAAGTTGTGTGAAGGGAATCATCCCATTAACCTTTGTCCGTACATGGATGAAGCCACAAGAGTGTTAGACAACACTACTGTTTATGCACCCTGCCTTCCGGTTGGTTACCAGAAGCTTTCTTCGAGTCCTCTGCTAATTGATTCAACGATCAATCAAGAGTCATCCTTGATCGCTCTCACTCCCTCGGAAATTCAAATTCAAGAATCTATTCCCAACCACCCATTGGTCATGGAATCGGTTGATCTGATCCCACCTACGATTCATCAGATCTTTTCCGTCGAGAGTGGCTCTCATACCCCTCACGTTCTTCTTGGTTCTTCAGTTTCCTCAGGCTTGGAGAAATATCCTCCCGTCCCTATGACTCAAGAAGTTGCTCCTCCTGATCCCTTGATGGAGGTCCAGGAGGATGCTCCTCTTGCTCAGGTAACACTAGGGGATGACCATCTCAGTTCAATGGTACCACCTCCAAGTAGTTTGATCGCTTCCTTCGATTGGAGTTGATTTGCGGGATACTGCCTTCCTTCTTATCTGCCTTTTGAGATCATGGTAAAAAAATTTGATATGGTCATACCCAGCACCATTATAGATGAAGGCGCATCTGTTAGTATTATGTCTTCCACTAATTGGCAAGCTTTTGGTTTTCCACCACTTGTGTCTGTTACGCAGAATCTGTTTGCTTTTAACAGATGAATCAATCAACCGTTAGGGATCCTTCCAAAGTTACCTATTACTTTGGGAGGAAAAACTGTCTATATAGACGTGATGGTGGTCCAAGGTCCCTTGGATTTTAATTTACTCTTAGGACGCGACTATGATTATGCCATGGGCACAGTTGTCTCTTCCCTCTTTCATGTGATCTGTTTTCCACAAAAAGGTCAGATCATGACCATTGATCAGCTTTCATTCTTTAGTCCTGATGTGAAATATGGTCCACCATCATCCCTTTCGGGTCTTTATCTGCCAGTTGTATCTTCCCTGCCACAAGTTAATTATGTGGCTACCTGTCCCATGCCCGCATTCAGTGATAGTGCCGTTGTGCATCGTGTGCTGGGGGTATTGGATCCTGATTTCCGAGATGTTGTTCTCCAATGAGATGAGAACCTCTTGGACGCCATGACTTCTTATTCAACATGATGAGGTCGTCGGAGCAGAGTTTGTTTTCTTGTGTCAAGCTCCTTGAAAAATGAAACAAGGTCGTCAGAGCACAATTCGTTTCCTTGTGTCAAGCTCCCTAAAAAATGAAACAAGATGTCACGAGGATAGTTATTTTAATGTGTCAACCTCATTAAAACAATGAAATATGTTCCTGTTCAATTCAAGTCTTTGATACGATCTCGTAAAATCCCAGTCAAGTCTTTCACTTGATCTCGCAACTGAACCTTCACTCCCTCCATCTGTTTACTCAGGTGCATGGACTGAAGCTTAGGGGGCATGTACCTTGAATTGGGTCACCATGCTGGGGTCATGCAAATCATTTCAAGCATAGTTTGTTTCCATTTCAAGCTTGTGTAATAATGAAACTGGTTTCAAGCAGAGTTTCCTGATTTCCAGCTTATGTAAAAATGAAACCATTCCTATTTTACCTCTCGTAATTGCCATTTTATTAGCCTGTTTTGCCGGATGAACCTTGGTTTTCTCATTCCACCGTCACTATCTGCTTGGTCGATCAAATGACTTCACTTGGTTGTTTTATCCATTCTTGAGGAATCGCTGCAATGAGTGATATTGTTAGCCAGCCTCTTGACCTTTACTTTTTCTGAGCAGTTCCACCATTATTGGAACCAGTAGCTACCCTTAATACCACTCGTTCCTCTAGGAGGAGTCATCTTTCAGCTCTTTTCTAACTCTCAAAAATTGAAAATATTGCCAAGACTCTTGTCATTTTGAACTCGTTAAATGGCTGTGAAATGATATCTACTCATTATACGTTTACCCATTTTTCGGGCTAGGATAGATTATTTACAAAAAAGGAATACCTTAGCCTATCACGACTAAGAGGTTCTTTTAGATATTGTTTTCTACCTTTTCGGATTTGAGAGAATATTTACGAAAAGGGCCATGATGGATTTTTCTTTTCTGCCTTCTTTTCAAACTCTCTAAAATGAAAAGATGCTGAGTTCTCCCTTTTTAAGACTCATTGAACCCTGATGACATTGGATTTCGTCGCCAGGACGTTACTCGAGTTCCTCCTTCCTAGGGCTTGTAAAATGTACTAGGTTGGATTTTTCTGAAGGACAAACTTACAATGCAAGCATATGCTATCCCCTTCAAGCTTTTTAAAAAAAAAAAAAAATTGGGGTACTCGCCAGAAATGGTGGGGGAAAATAGAACCAAGTTTTAGTTATGTTGGCAATATGTTGATCTTGAACATGGCACTTGTCTGCATTCGTGTCGGGATGGGGACATCTCATTTCGTCATTTTTTCCTCCATGGGTTTGGGTAATCTCTTTTGACCTTTCATCTGCTCTTTGCCACATCATCATGACCTCAGATCCTTTGATGTCAAATAATTTCAAATCCAGTGTTGTGCTGCTGATATGTTCAAGAGAAGTTTGCCTCTGTAGTTTTCAACCTCCCTCTGATTATCTGTTGGTCCTGTTTCACTACTATCATGTTCCTCTGTATCGTATCGATGATGTGGGAAACATCATGGCCCACCTTCGATCAAGTCACTTCCTGTCAACTTCAACTCATTATCCAGGAATTTGATCAAGAGACTCTATTCTGGTACCTTGGAGCCTGCATGCCTTATTGGCAGGTCTTTTGCATTCGACGCAAGGTCCACATCATTGGTCTTCGATCGAGTGATTCTACAGATGTTCGATGCCAGATCACTGTTCAAACTTTGTGGATTTTACCAGTTGTACCTTGAGAGCCATTGTCATTATTGGTGGTTTCTCTCGTGCTTGTTAACAACTTTCATCATTGGCTAGTAATCAAGTGATTTTCTTGCATGTTTGACTTCAACTCATATATTCGCATGCTTGAATTTGTACTTGTTCGGGTCGAGATGGAGCGCAAGACCCTAGATTTTTTTTGATAAAATCCAGGCTGCGGATTTTGGTGGATTATCATGACTTATTGCATGACTCTTTTGATCAGATGGCTGCGACCATACTTGAGTCTATTTGTTGATCCTTACTGCTGTATGGCTATGTCCATACCTTGGATCTCAGTTTTTATATATACTCTATTATGGATGGTTGTGCCCATACCACATGTTCATGTATCAGAGATATTAGTTATATTCGTAATTGCATGTTTTCCAACAACAGTGTTTGGTTTGAATGCATTCTCATAAAGCATTTTTCCCCTCCCTCTCCCTCGAACCTCATGCTTTAGGGGGCATCTATTACACAACATTTTGTCACTGTCCTTGCAATCCCCATATCGCCCATTGGAGGGTCATTTCCGTGATCAATAAGCAGTGTCATGCCTTGCAAAGACCATCATTGTGTCCCTTTACATGAGGGTAACATTCCTCCTATTGAAAATTCCCTAAGCAGAGACTCAAAAACCCTTGTTTTTTCCTTAGAGTGGGTATTCAGTTATGCCCCCACGCCAAAGATGAAAATTAACACTATCCCCCGCACCAGCTAGCACTCTATCCTAGTTTTCCACCCACGACAAGCTGTTTATGGAATTTTTTTTAAAAATAGAGGCGGAGATTGCACTCCAACCACCCCGAGGATGAGTCATTGGGAGTGGTTGAACTGATAGACCACGAACTACCTCCTTTATATTTATGGTTTCCACCTCTTGTGGGAACTCCCTAAAGGATAGGCCTCCCTCCCACCTTTGTAGGGATCCTAACCTCCTCCTTTTCCTCTATAAAAGAAGCTATCTCTCTTAGAACAAGCTAGCTGAACTTGGAGAATTAAACGTACTATAACTGAATGAATAGAGAAGATAGAATAAGAAGGAATTACATTGAGGAAGCTTAAGTCCATGACTTTTGAGAGAGCTTGAGTCCATGCCTTCATCCTATCCAAATTCCCTGACGAGCATCTGAGACGCGCTTCACCTGAACCTAGTTGGAGGAGACTGCGACGTCAAAGCATTGGTTGTAACTCTTCCTTCTATTAATTTATATACATGACTACTGTTTGGTTCCACTTTTGTGTTATGATGTTTGTTTAATGCAATATTTTTATCCCTCTTTGACTGGATAATATTTATGAATGAAATGTTGTTATCTCGTATGTTGTTCTTGTTTCTTGTTCTATTTGCAGGTATCCAAGCATAATGGCAGAAGGATTGTGACTTGCCAAGGCAGGAGCGAGAGGCCACCACCACTATAGCAATGATGATAGTGTTAGACTCCAGGTAGGTCTATCTATCGTGACTTTTGTTCATTCAATAATTAGGAAGCAACACTTTAGCATGTCCCTTTTTTTCTAGACCCACTCTAGGGCTAGAGGGATCGTCTCTGTTCGCAGAGGGTATTTTATTGCTTAACAACTGTGTACCTTACATTTTTTTTGATGCATAATGATATGGCTCAGTTGTTTCTGCTCATAGATTATGATTTCTTAATGTAATTTCGAGTTACAACATATTTCCGACATTTTCGATATTTTTGTGCTATGTTACTATTTTGATTTTTTTGGAATGCTGCATATGTTCTATATTCTTGTATTTTCCATTTTGGAATATAAAAGTGGTATCAAAGCATGATATTTGTCTCAACTTGTGGGCATTTCATGACATCAGAAGAATAAGAAGAAGAAGCAGAAAAGGAACAAGTCTACAATGGCAGAAGGATTGAGTTTTGCCACACTTCTCTTTAGATCTATGCAGGATCTCTCCACATAGACTAAGGAAATGAGAAGGGGGGAGCAAAGAGAAACATCAAGATGGTTTTAGAACGAGGAAGGTCCAAGCACTTCCTATCAGCAACAGAAACAATTGGCCATGCATAGAGCTCCACAACAATCTACTATGTCCACTTTCTTTGAAGAGGAAGGTGAATGGCATAGAGATGGAGGAAACTTGGAGTATGAGACTCTAAGTAAATATTTGGAATAGTAAAAATCACAGTCTAGAACATTCAAGGAGAATATCCAACAGTTTTTGCAACTCAAAGAGGAGAGGAGATCCCGCAGTAGCAATAGAAGAAAGAGGCATATATTCTTCTTGCCTACATTTGATGGATCTCACACAAGCACATTGAGGGCTTGGAGGGAAGATTTAGCTACATTCTTTCAGCTATATCCTATAGAAGAAAGAGAGGTTGTGGAGATTGCAGCACTACACCTAGAGGGTGAAGCTAAATATTGGTGGTTCAGTCATCTATCACATATGAAAGTGTCTTCTTATGCAGATTTCATTCAAAGATTGAAGAAGAAGTTTGGTAGGAAGAAACCAGAGACATCCTGGATTGAGACATCTCCCATCATTGTTGAGATAGTACATTAGGATCCAAAGGAATATGTCCTCATTATTACTCTGGAAGTGGAACTCCTACCTCCACCATCAACCGCAGAAGTACTTGCATCAGGTGAAGGAGCATTTCATCCTTGCAAGATGGTCTTAAGCACTTGACATTGAGAGTCCCATGCATGGTTCAAGAGATTCATGAGGAAGAGGAGGCAGATTCTAGTGCTAGTGCAGCAGTAGAGGAACAACCATCACCATCCCCAGTAGTTAAAGAAGCCATTGCACTGGTTGGAGGAACTCTTGTAGCTTTGCAAGATGTTCCAAAGTTTCAGCTGATCCAAGGTTTGCAAAAATTTATATTCCCTATTATTTCAGCACCTCATTTTGATATTTGTGGGATCATGCCATCAGGAAAATTGCATAACCAAGGGTTAGAGCACCTTGCTAATTTGGAGCAACAAACTATCACTACATAGAGGACCCTTGACTTGCTCAAGGAGAAGATGTATAGCCATCCCAGTTTTTCATTGTTTAGCTACACATAACACTTTGTGTTGAAATGTGGATTTTTAGAGGATGGGATGAGCATATTCCTAATGAGTACAATTCAGGCTATGAGTTTAGCATTGTGTATGGCCATGAGATAGCAGATGCACCATCATGGAGATCAACAGCGTTGTCACTGAGGAGTAGTGATGAGTTCGGGGGCCAAATATTCTTGGAGCATTCTGATGACCACTTCACTTATGAAGCATTGGATGGGAAGAGGGTTGATGATGGACATCTTGTGATGGATAACACCTTCCATTATTATGATAGATCTTTCTTAATGAGCATCTCACTTCTCAAAGAGAATTTTCTACCTAGAACATATTCAGAATATTATGGATTCTACTGGGTCATCGATGAGAGGTTCTCATGGAGAAACCTCAAGGAGGATGCACTTCAACATGCCATGGAGTGAAAATATTATCAGAGTGAGGAGGATGGCATTCTCCATTGGGTGGATACCAAGCGGGAGCATGATAGGAGTCATCACCCACAGTTGGATGGATGGGTGTGGACGATTAGCAAGTGGTTGGTGAGCTACTTGCAGATCTATGACACTGGGCAACAAGAAGCATAGATATGCAGGTCTCTTTTGGGTGAGTATGGTTACTACCCAACATCTCATATTCGTATAATCCATGTTTTTTATATTACTGGTGAGATGCAGTAGCAAGAGTCATGGATGCGTTGGCTACTCTTGAGAGAGTTTGGTTATCTCATGACATATCCTATGTTAATGAGTGGATTATTGTTTGCGACATTGTATACCACTCACATGATGTGGCAGCAGGGGGCTTGGTTATTTTGGGTTGATGTGACATTCTACATGTCAATTAATATGTTGTTGCTCCATGGGTTTCATGGTGATGATGTGAGGTGGCAGCAAGATTCATTTCTAATTTGGTTACTCTTGGGAGAGTATGGGATAAATTTCTCCCATACTTTGCATGATGAGGAGGGAGGATGGAAACAAGAGCTCTTATTGTGTTGGCTTCTGTTAGGAAATTATGGCCACCATACTTGGAATGATGATGGGGTGATATGGCAGTAAGAGGCGTTGCTGCGGTGGCTATTATTGAGAGAGTATGGTTCGACATTTCACATGTCAACCCATATATCTCTATTCTCTATTTTTCACAGTGTTGAGATGGTGCTTGGAGAAAGAAAGGCCAATAGGGCCAAGGGACGGAGCATGGAGAGATACATTTTACTCCATGAAGCATGGGTTGGGGAGATATTTCATGAGTTGGGACTTTCCATTTAGGGAAGAAACCACTCCACTTCATATTTCTCATGCATAGAGGAGGCTCTTGAACAACAAATGGTTTCCACTTGGAGATTCATAAATGAGGAGAGGCATCTAAATACGAAATTGGAGGCTATTATAGACATTATAGAGAGGAAAATATGGAACTGGGCATTCATAGCACATTGTACCAGATGGGGGTACCTTCCATATGAGGATGCCATTTGGAGGGAGATGGATTGTTGTAGCATCTACTTTTGCAGTTGCTTGAGGACAAGCAACATTTTGGCGGGGAGGACTGTAATATTCCCAATTTTCCATCAGTTAATTGGAATATTATATTTGTTACTTTTCTTAATCAGTTAAGTAAATAAAAGGGTGGAGGCACCCATAAACCCCATAGACAAATAAAATCCACTTTTGGTGTGTGTATGTGGGTTAATTAGAAGTAGATCAACATTATGGAGCAGTGGAGCATCTTCTTAATGAAGGAAGAGTGGAGATCATGCTGCATTAATGATAAGATCATGGAAATAGTGGAGGAGTCAAAGTAATATCATGGATGAATAAAAGTGAGATCATAGAGAAATTATGATGAAGTGATGGAGGAAGCAGTGCATTTAATGCACACACGATGGAGAGAGTAGAAATTAACTGCAGAGATCATGGAGATCATTGAGAGACACCACAGTCTTCAGGGAGACTAGTGGCCACATGTGCTATGCAGTTATGAGGTGGGCCAAGGCTAGGGAAGGCTCTCAAATATATAAGTAAGGTGAGGGCAACAAAGCAAATCAGTCTGGAATTTGATATTGTATTGTCGTTTGAAATTCTTTACACACTTGAGTTGTTTAGTTAAGTTTGTTGTGCTGTTTAGCACACGGGTGTTACCGAGTAGGTATTCCACCCTTACCCACGAGGGAATTCGAGTGCCTACTATAGGAAGGTTTGTTTGAGCAGAAACTCATTATCTGGCTTTGGTGCCATATCAAGCACCTCTCTGCAGCACATACAACTTCAGGAATTATACATTCTTGTTTTAGGGTTTGAGAGGAAGAGGTAGTTCTTAGTATTTTAGCTAAGGAACCGATGGAGGGATCATCCCTTCCATATTGTGCTTCATTTCAGTATTTTGAGATCAAAATTGCTACATCCAGTATTAGGCCATCATTTCTACACCTCCATGCAACATAATTTCCTTCAGGAATTGCGCAGTCTAGTCAGGCAGATCTAAGGGAGGAAGGAAGTTCCAAGTATTTCAGCTTAGAATCCTATGAGGGGTCTTTCCCTCACTTTGGAGAGATATTTTCCATCATTTTTTAGCTATATTCCATCATCTAGCGGTAGGCTACAACTTTAGCCCTCTTGATAACGTAGTTCAGTCCAACAATTGTGCAATTTGCAACTGCAACTTGAGTAGAGGAAGGAGGAGCTAGATCTCAAGCTTCTAGCTTCGAGATCAAGAGAAGGGACCATCCCTTCATGTATTGAGTTGATTGGGTGTTGTTGCAGCTGATAGATCATTCTTTCAACCCCATATCAGTAGTTTTCTCTAGGGAGATCGTAACTCAGCCAGCAGGGGTGTAGTGTGCAACCCAAAAAGGGCCGAAAATAAAAATTTAAAATCTGCCCAAACCATTTCTGGTTTTTTCTGGGTATGTTGAGTAGAATCCGTGGGTAAAATCCTAGATCATTCTGAGCACTCCAATAGCCTCCCGCACATGGTTCCTCGTCCCAGTAGAAGTAGTTTCCAACAGCAGCAGTAGTAGAAGAACACATTTCTAGTGCTAGTTTCCTTTAGTGTATTTCAACCATCTTGTGACTTGAGTGAATTCCTTTTGGATCACTCTGTACCTTAAATTTTTGTTGATGCATAATGATATGGCTCAGCTATTTCTGCTCATAGATTATGATGTATTAATGTAATTTCCAGTTGCATCATATTTCCGATATTTTCCAGAATTTAGTGCTATGTTCTTGTTTTGATTTATTTGGAATGTTGGATATGTTCTATATTCCTGTATTTTCCATTTTGGAATATTAATGTGGTATCAGAGCATGATCTTTGGCTCAGCTTGTGGGCATTTCCTAACATCAAAAGAATAAGAAGAAGAAGCAGAAAAAGAAGAAGTCTACAATGGCAGAAGGATTGAGTTTTGCCACACTTCTCTTTAGATTTATGCAGGATATCTCCACAGATACTAAATAAATGAGAAGGGGGAGGAAAAGAGAAACCTAAGGAGGGTTTCAGAATGAGGAAGGTCCAAGCACTTCCTATCACCAACATAAATAATTGGCCATGCATAGAGCTCCACAACAATCTACTATGTCCACTTTCTCTGAAGAGGAAGGTGAATGGCATGGAGATGGAGGAAAAATGGAGTATGAGACTCTAAGTAAATATTTGGCAGAGTATAAATAAAATTCTATAACATTCAAGCATAAACTAACTCTCCAGTAATTTTTGCAACTCAAAGAGGATATAAGATCCCGCATCAGCAATAGAAGAAAGAGGCATATATTCTTCTTGCCTACATTTGATGGATATCCCACAAGCACATTGAGGGCTTGGAGGGAAGATTTAGCTACATTATTTCAACTATATCTTGTAGCATAAAGAGAGGTTGTGGAGATTGCAGAGCTGTACCTAGATGGTGAAGCTAAATATTGGTGGTTCAGTCATCTATCACATATGAAAGTGTCTGCTTATGCAGATTTCATTCAGGGATTGAAGAAGAAGTTTGGTAGGAAGAAACCGGAGACATCTCCCATCATTGTTGAGATAGTATATGAGGAGCCAAAGGAAGATGTCCCCATTATTACTTCGGAAGAGGAACCCCTACCTCCACCATCAGCTACAAAGGTACTTGCATTAGGTGAAGGAGCACTTGCATATTTGCATTATGGTCTTGAGCACTTGACATTGAGAGTCCCATGCATGATTGAGGAGATGAATGAGGAAGAGGAGGCAGATACCAGCGTTGGTGTAGCAGTAGAGAAGTAGCCATCACCATCCCCAGCTGTTGAATAATCCATTGCACTAGTTGGAGGAACTCTTTTAGCTTTGCAATATGTTCCAAAGTTTCAGCTGATCCAAGGTTTGCAAGAATTTCTATTCCCTATTATTTCAGCACCTCATTTTGATATTTGTGGGATCATTCCATCAGGGAAATTTCATAACCAAGGGTTAGAGCACCTTGCTGATTTGGAGTAGCAAAATATCACTACGCAGAGGACCCTTGAGTTGCTTAAGCAGGAGATGTATAGCCATCCCAGTTTTTCATTGTTGAGATACACACAACACTTTGTGTTGAAGTGGGGATTTTCGAAGGATGGGATGAGCATAGTCCTAATCATTACAATGTCGGGCTATGAGTTTAGCATTGTGTATGGCCATGAGATAGCAAATGCACCATCATGGAGATCAACAACACTGTCATTGAGGAGCAGTGATGAGTTGGGGGGCCAACTATTCTTGGAGCATTTCGATGACCGCTTCACTTATGAAGCATTGGATGGGCAGATGGTCGATGATAGACATATTGTGATGGATAAAATATTCCATTATTATGATAGATATTTCTTAATGACCATTTCACATCTCAAAGAGAAGTTTCTACCTACAACATATTCAGAATATTATGGATTCTACCGGGTCATCGATGAGAGGTTCGCATGGATAAACCTCAGGGAGGATGCACTTCAACATGTCATGGAGTGCAAAGATTATCAGAGTGAGGAGGATGGAATTCTCCATTGGGTGGATACCAAGAGGTAGCATGATAGGAGTCATCACCCACAGTTGGATGGATAAGTGTTGATGATGAGCAAGTGGTTGGTGAGCTACTTGCAGATCTATGACACGGGGCAGCAAGAATCATGGATGTATTGGTTTCTTTTGGGTGAGTATGGTTACTACCCAACATCTCATATTTGTATAATCTATGTTTTTTATATTATTGGTGAGATCCAGCAGCAGGAGGCATGGCTGCACTGGCTTCTCTTGAGAGAGTTTGGTTATCTCATGGCATATCCTATGTTAATGAGTGGAGTATTTTTTGGGACATTGTATACCACTCACATGATGTGGCAGTAGGGGTCTTGGTTATGTTGGGCTAATGTGACATTCTACATGTCAATCAGTATGTTGTTGCTCCATGGGTTGCATGATGATGATGTGAGGTGGCAGCAAGAGTCATTGCTGCTTTGATTACTCTTCGAAGAGTATGGGCTGAATTTCTCCCATAGTTTGCATGATGAGGACGGAGGATGGAAACAGGAGGCCTTATTTCATTAGCTTCTGTTAGGAGAGTATGGCCACCATACTTGGTATGATGATGGGGTGGTATGGAAACAAGAGGCATTGTTACGGTGGTTGTTATTGAGAGAGTATGATTCAACATTTCACATGTCAACCCATATATCTACATTCTCTATTTTTCACAGTGTTGAGATGGTGCTTGGAGCAAGAAAGGCCAACAGGTCCAAGGGTCGGAGCATGGAGATATACATCTTACTCCATGAAGCATGGGTTGGGGAGATAGTTCATGAGTTGGGACTTTCCTTTTGAGGAAGAAGCCACTCCACTTCATATGTCTCATGCATAAAGGAGGCTCTTTAACAAAAAATGGTTTCCACTTGGAGATTCATAGATGAGGAGAGGCATATGAATACACAATTGGAGGCCATATCTAGACATTCTAGAGAGGCATTTATGGAACTGGGAATTCATAGCATATTTTAGTAGATGGGGGTACCTTCCTTATGAGGATGTCATTTGGAGGGAGATGGATTGTTGTAGCACTAGTTTTGCAGTTGCTTGAGGACAAGCAACATTTTAGCGGAGAGGACTGTAATATTCCCAATTTTACATCAGTTAATTGGAATATTAGAGTTGTTACTTTTCTTAATTAGTTAAGTAAATAAAAGGGTGGAGGGACCCATAAACCCCATAGATGAATAAAATCCACTTTTGGTGTGTGTATGTGGGTTAATTATAAGTAGATTAGTGTTATGGAGTAGTGGAGCAGCTCCTTAATGAAGGAAGAGTGGAGATCATACTGCATTAATGATAAGATCATGTAAATAGTGGAGGAGTCAAAGTAAGATCATGGAGGAATAAATGTAAGATCATAGAGAAATTATGATGAAGTGAGGGAGGAAGTGTTGCATTTAATGCACACATGATGGAGAGAATGGAAATTGATTATAGAGATCATGGAGATTATTGAGAGGCAACACAGTCTTCATGGAGACTACTGGCCACATGTGCAGTGCAGTTAAGAGGTGGGCCAAGGCTAGGGAAGGCTCACAACTATATAAGGAAGGTGAGGTCAATAAATAAAATCAGTCTAGAATTTGATATTGTATTTTCCTTTGACATTCTTTGCATGCTTCAGCTGTTTAGCTAAGTTTGTTCTCTTGTTTAGCACACACGTGTTTCCGAACGTGAAACCCACCCTTACCCATGGTGGAATTCGAGTGCCTACTCTGGGAAGGTTTGTTTGAGAAGCAACTCATCATCCGGCATTGGTGCCACATCCAACCCCTCTTTGCAGCACATACATCTTCAGGAATTACGCATTCTTGTCTTAGAGTTTTAGAGGAGGAGGTAGTTCTTAGCATTTCAACTAAGGAACCAGTGGAGGGATCATCCCTTTAATATTGTGCTTCATTTCAGTATCCCAAGATAAAAATTTCTACATTCGGCATCAGGCCATCATTTCTACACCTCCATGCAACAAGAGTTCCTTTAGGAATTGCGCAGTCTAGTCAGGCAGATCTAAGGGAGGAAGGAAGTTCCAAGTATTTCAGCTTAGAATCCTGTGAGGGGTCTTTCCATCACTTTGGAGAGATCATTTCCATCAGCTATGAGCTATATTCCATCATCTAGCAGCAGGCTACAACTTCATCCCTCTTAACAGCGCAGTTCAATCCAGCAGTTGTGTAGTGTGCAACTGCAACTTGAGCAGAGGAAGGAGGAACTAGATCTCAAGCTTCTAGCTTGGAGATCAAAAGAAGGGACCAACCCTTCATGTATTGAGTTGATTGGGTGTTGTTGCAGCTGATAGATAATTCCTTTAGCCCCATATCAGCATTTTCCTTCATGGAGTTCGTAACTCAGCCAGCAGGGGTGTAGTGTGCAACACAAAAAGGGCTGAAAATCCAAAGTTAAAATCTAGCCAAACCATTTCTGGGTTTTTCTGAGTTTTTTGAGTAGAATCCGTGGGTAAAATCCTGGATCATTATGAGCACCCAATAGCCTCCTGCACATGGTTCTTCTTCCTAGTCGAAGTAGTTTCCAGCAACAGTAGCAGCACACATTTCCAGTGCTAGTTTCCTTTAGTGTATTTCAGCCATCTTGTGGCTTAAGTGACTTTTGGATCATTGTGTACCTTACATTGTTGTTGTCTTAATGTAATTTCCAGTTGCATCATATTTCTAACATTTTCCATATTTTAGTGCAATGTTCCTGTTTTGATTTATTTGGAATGCTGCATATGTTCTATATTCCTGTCTTTTCCATTTTGGAATATTACAGTGGTATCAAAGCATAATCTTTGGCTCAGCTTGTGGGCATTTAATGACATCAGAAGAATAAGAAGAAGAAGCAGAAAAAGAAGAAGAATACAATGGCAGAAGGATTTAGTTTTGCCACACTTCTCTTTAGATCTATGTAGGATCTCTCCACATAGACTAAATAAATGAGGAGGAAAAGAGAAATATCAAGAGGGTTTCAGAATGAAGAAGGTCCGAGCACTTCCTACCAGCAACATAAATAACCGGCCATGCATAGAGCTCCACAACAATCTACTATGTCCACTTTCTTTGAAGAGGAAGGTGGATGACATGGAGATGGAGGAAACTTGGAGTATGAAACTCTAAGTAAATATTTGGTAGAGTAAAAATCAGAGTCTAGAACATTCAAGGAGAATATAACTCTCCAACAGTTTTTCAACCTAAAGAGGAGAGGCGATCCCACAGCGGCAATAGAAGAAAGAGGCATATATTCTTCTTGCCTACATTTGATGGATCTCCCACAAGCACATTGAGGGCTTGGAGGGAAGATTTAGCTACATTCTTTTAGCTATATCCTATAATAGAAAGAGAAGATGTGGAGATTGTAGCATGGAACCTAGAGGGTGAAGCTAAATATTGGTGGTTGAGTCATCTATCATATATGAAATTGTCTGCTTATGCAGATTTCATTCAAAGATTGAAGAAGAAGTTTGGTAGGAAGAAACCAGAGACATCCCGCATTGAGACATCTCCCATAGTTGTTGAGATAGTACATGAGGATCCAAAGGAATATGTCCTCATTATTACTCCGGAAGAGGAACCCCTACCTCCACCATCAGCTGTAGAAGTACTTGCATCAGGTGAAGGAGCACTTGCATCTTTACAAGATGGTCTTGAGCACTTGACATTGAGAGTCCCATGCATGATTCAGGAGATGCATGAGGAAGAGGATGCAAATACCAATGCTGGTGTAGTAGTAGAGGAGAAGCCATCACCATCCCTAGCAGTTGAAGAAGCCATTGCACCGGTTGGAGGAACTCTTGTATTTTTGCAAGATGTTCCCAAGTTTTAGATGATCCAATGTTTGCAAACATTTCTATTCCCTATTATTTTAGCACCTCATTTTGATATTTGTGGGATCATGCCATCAGGGCAATTGCATAACCAAGGGTTAGAGCACCTTGCTAATTTGGAGCAGCAAACTATCACCATGTAGAGGACCCTTGACTTTCTCAATGAGTAGATATATAGCCATCCCAGTTTTTCATTATTGAGCTACACACAACACTTTGTGTTGAAGTGTGGATTTTCGGAGGATGGGATGAGCATAGTCCTAATGAGTACAATGTCGGGCTATGAGTTTAGCATTGTGTATGGACATGAGATAGCAGATACACCATGATGGAGATTAGCAGCGTTGTCATTGAGGAGCAGTGATGAGTTGGGGGGCAACTATTCTTGGAGAATTCCGATGACCGCTTCACTTATGAAGAATTGGATGGGTAGATGGTCAATGATAGACATCTTGTGATGGATAACATATTCCATTATTATGATAGATATTTCTTGATGAGCATCTCACAACTCAAAGAGAAGTTTCTACCTACAACATATTCAAAATATTATGGATTCTATCGGGTCATCGATGAGAGGTTCTCATGGATAAACCTCAAGGAGGATGCACTTCAACATGTCATGGAGTGCAAATATTATCAGAGTGAGGAGGATGGCATTCTCCATTTGGTGGATACAAAGCGGGGACATGATAGGAGTCATCACCCACAATTGGATGGATGGGTGTGGATGATGAGAAAGTGGTTGGTGAGCTACTTGTAGATCTTTGACACGGGGAAGAAAGAAGCATGGTTGCACTGGTTTCTTTTGGGTGAGTATTGTTACTAGCCAACGTCTCATATTTGTATAATCCATGTTTTGTATATTACTGGTGAGATGTAGCAGCAGGAGGCATGGCTGCGCTGGCTACTCTTGAGATATTTTGGTTATCTTATGAAATATCCTATGTTAATGAGTGGAGTATTGTTTGGGACATTGTATACCACTCACATGATGTGGCAGTAGGGGGTTTGGTTATGTTGGGTTGATGTGACATTCTACATTTCAATAAATATGTTGTTGCTCCATGGGTTGCATGATGATGATGTGAGGTGGCAAAAAGAGTCATTGCTGCTTTGGTTACTCTTGGGAGAGTGTGGGCTAAATTTCTCCCATACTTTGCATGATGAGGAGGGAGGATGGAAACAAGAGGCCTTATTGCGTTGGCTTATGTTAGGAGAGTATGGCCACCATACTTGGTATGATGATGGGGTGGTATGGCAGCAAGAGGCATTGATGTGATGGTTGTTATTGAGAGAGTATGGTTCGACATTTCACATGTCAACCCATATATCTCTATTCTCTATTTTGCACAGTGTTGAGATGGTGCTTGGAGCAAGCAAGGCCAACAGGGTCAAGGGTCAGAGCATGGAGAGATACATCTTACTCCATGAAGCATTTTTTGGGGAGATAGTTCATGATTTGGGACTTTCCTTTTGGGGAAGAAACCACTCCACTTCATATGTCTCATGCATAGAGGAGGCTCTTGAATAGAAAATGGTTGCCAAGAGGAGAGGCATCTAAATACGCAGTTGGAGGCCATTCCAGACATTATAGAGAGGCAACTATGGAATTGGGCATTCATAGCACACGTAGCAAATGGGGGTACCTTCCATATGAGGATGCCATTTGGAGGGAGATGGATTGTTGTAGCATATACTTTTGCAGTTGCTTGAGGACAAGCAACATTTTAGTGGGGAGGACTGTAATATTCCCAATTTTCCATCAATTAATTGGAATATTAGAGTTGTTACTTTTCTTAATTAGTTAAGTAAATAAAAGGGTGGTAGGACCCATAAACCCCATAGATTAATAAAATCCACTTTTTTGTGTGTATGTGGGTTAATTAGAAGTAGATCATCATTATGGAGTAGTGGAGCAAATCCTTAAGGAAGGAAGAGTGGAGATCATGTTGCATTAATGATAAGATCATGGAAATAGTGGAGGAGTCAAAGTAGGATCATGGAGGAATAAAAGTAAGATCATAGAGAAATTATGATGAAGTGATGGAGGAAGTGGTACATTTAATGCACACATGACAGAGATAGTGGAAATTAATTGCAGATATCATGGAGATCATTGAGAGACATCACAGTCTTCATGGAGACTAGTGGCCACATGTGCAACGCAGTTATGAGGTGGGCCAAGGCTAGGGAAGGCTCACAACTATATAAGGAAGGTGAGGGCAACAAATAAAATCAGTCTGGAATTTGATATTGTGTTTTCGTTTGACATTCTTTGCATGCTTCTGTTGTTTAGCTAAGTCTGATGTGTTGTTTAGCACACGAGTGTTCCCGAGCGGGAATCCCACCCTTATCCATGGGGAAATTCGAGTTCCTCCTCTGGGAAAGTTTTTTTGAGCAGAAACTCATCATCGAGCATTGGTGCCACATCCAGTCCCTCTCTGCAGCACATACATCTTCCAGAATTATGCATTATTATCTTAGGGTTTGAGAGGAGGAGGTAGTTCTTAACATTTCAGCTAAGGAACTAGTGGAGGGATCATCCCTTTCATCTTGTGCTTCATTTCAGTCTTTTGAGATCAACATTTCTACATTTGGCATCAGGCCATCATTTCTACACCTCCATGCAGCAACAGTTCCTTAAGGAATTGCACAGTCTAGTCAGGAAGATCTAAGGGAGGAAGGAAGTTCCAAGTATTTCAGCTTGGAATCCTGTGAGGAGTTTTTCCCTCACTTTGGAGAGATAATTTCCATGAGCTGTGAGATATATTCCATCATCTAGCAGCAGGCTACAACTTCAGCCCTCTTGACAACGCAGTTCAGTCCAGCAGTTGTGCAGTGTGCAACTGCAACTTGACCAGAGGAAGGAGGAGCTAGATCTCAAGCTTCTAGCTTAGAGATCAAGAGAAGGGATCATCCCTTTATGTATTGAGTTGATTGTGTTTTTCTGCAGCTGATAGAGCCCCATATCAAAATTTGTCTCTAGGGAGTGCGTAACTTAGCCAGCAGGGGTGCAGTGTGCAACCCAAAAAGGGCCGAAGATACGAAGTTAAAATCTGGCCAAACAATTTTTGGGTCTTTATAGGTGTTTTGAGTAGAATTCATGGGTAAAATCCTGGATCATTTTGAGCACTACAACAACCTGCCACACATGGTTCTTCTTCCCAATAGAAGTAGTTTCCAGCAACACCAGCAGTAGCAACACACATTTCTAGTGCTAGTTTCCTTTAGTGTATTTTAGCCATCTTGTGGCTTGAGTGCATTCCTTCTGGAGCAATGTGTAACTTACATTGTTGTCGATGCATAATGATATGGCTCAACTGTTTCTGCTCATAGATTATGATTTTTTAATGTAATTTCCAGTTGCAACATATTTTTGACATTTTCCAGATTTTATTGCTATGTTGTTGTTTTGATTTATTTGGAATGATGCATATGTTCTATATTCCTGTCTTTTCCATTTTGGAATATTACACCCTCCTATAGCAAAATATGCCCTCTTTTAGCAATATAGAGCTTCCTATATCACTTCATGTAGCAGACTTGTAGCATTGTTTTCTTGAACCAGATTCGCTCTAGATTTTGCCGTAGAATATTTTAAAATAATGGCCCTGAAGAGTTGATTTCATGATTAAGGAATACTCTAAGACCACTCCAACCCCATCATTTCCTCACTGAAACCATAGGACAACAAATAGAATTATAATTATCATTTTTTTTCAATTGTGTTGAAGGTAGAATTTCTCATTTTCAAGCAAGTTACAAATAGATGAATGAATTATGAAAGTACATTGTTAATTTGATTAAGTATGCAAATAGAATAGCATGGTTTACTTCTGTAAATAGACTAGCCTTTTTTTTCCTTCATGCAATTTCAGTTCAACATTTACAATGAATGAATAGAATTTTCACTTCTATAGCTAGAATCATGTTCATCTCCTTGCCATTATGACATAATTTTCTCTTTGTAGTTAGTTGAAGGAGTGGTATTTGAACACCTTGATCTGATCTCATGACTAAGGGTGCAATGAGTATAACCTAACCTGTTGTGTGTATAACATTGTCACCTCTAATTTTATATGAACCCCAAGTTGATAATTTAAGTTGAGAAGCCCTTGGGAGTTGCAAAATTCTTGGTGCAATACCAGGGATCATCACCTTTTGGCGTCATTGTCAGGGAGGTGACCAAGTAGGTGTTGTTTCTACTTAAGAGTTTCTTTTTTTTCTTTTTTGTGTTTCGTTAGTCTTATAGCTTTGGAAACAAGTGAAAATTTCAGAAAAAAAAAAAAAAACTAGTTCTTTCATGCCGCATAGGAGTAGGTATAACCAAGGGTAACTCTTACCAAAAACCACCACCCCCTCAAGTAGTCAACCTTCATTCTTCTTTGGTGATTGTGAACTTCCCTCTCTGACTACAGGGGAGCTAGAAGACCCTCTAGGTGGGCAACTTTAAAATTTTGAGGAACCCATAGGGGAAGAAAAACCTATCTCACCTACCCAAACCATGGCTGAAAACAGGAACAATGAGCTTTTACCTATCAGAGAAACCAATGGAGAGGCCAGAATGAAGAATATAAGCCATGTTTCCCTTCCACATTTCCATGGCCTAACATCTGAGGATCTTGAAACCTTCATGTTTTAGTTTCTTGTTATCTATAGGACCTATGACTCTGCCTTTGATGAGAAGAAGTTGAAGTTGTTTCTTTATACCCTCAAAGATGCATAATTATGTTGGTTTATGAGTCTACCTAGAGGAAACATCGCTACCTGGGCCCAAATGTAACAAGCCTTTAATAACAAATGTTGGTATTGTTATAGGTCCAAAGAAAAAAAGGAGGGAATCTTTAGGATGACCTTTGGACCTGATGAATCTTTAGAGGACTATGAGGAAATATTTCAACTCAATTTTAGGAGTGCCAATTGTACCCTTGATCCTGAGTCACTCAAGCTATTTCTTCTTTGAGGGATAAAGGAGGACGTAATGGAAAACCTAAACATGTTTTCTGGAGGAGATATATACCAATTTTCTTATTATGATATCAAAATTTTATTCAAGATTCACTATAGGGTTGTTAGGAAAAAGGGTAGGTCTATCCAAACCTTAGTTAGTTTCTCACCCTCCACAACATTCATAAAGCATGAGATAGGAAGTATGTTGGAATATTTTAAGAGTGAAATGTTGCATACCCTTTCCCTGCAAATTATACTATGAAAATCAAAAGGAGGAAATAGGAAGAAGAAAGGGAACTAGATATATTTTTCCCTAGATGTACTAAGAGACATCTTATGAATAAATTAACGTTGAATGTAATAGAAGTATTCTTAATCTATGAAGAGAATCATGCAACAGAAAAAAAATCACCCTCTTCCAAGCCTAAAGTTTGTATACCAAGGAGGGGTAGAAGGCAGATCAGAGCAGTTGTGCTTCATTAACCAAAGGAGTCCCCTACGTCCTCGTCCATATCAAAAATACATGCAAGGTGCACATTATCCTCACTACAATCAAAATTCACCTTTCCAGACTTGGTACCCTTCCACTCATCCACCATGATCCACACCTCCTCCTTGGCCTTATGGTCCTCAATATCCTCCTCAGCCTATCAACCCTCCCTTTCAACCATATCCACCCCAATATTCCTAATGGGGCAACCCATCACCAAGGTTTCGGCCTAAAACAACCCAACATCCAGCTTTCCTACCTCCACCTTAACCTCAACCCCAACCTCCTCACCAAACTCTGCCTAAGCAAACTAAAATGCTTGTTAAACCCAATATGAACCCAAAAAATAAGAAAACACAACAGGTTTACAGTGGGGAGACATCTTATCCTACTTATGTTATGGAAATCCAAGGTATCAACCTATGATCTGGGAAGGTGATTCAAGATAATCACCCACCTTCTCCACATGGAGAGATGCAAGAGGAGAAGAAAGAGACTTTTCCTAAATGCACCTCATTATCCTGAAAGGTTGGTCCACCCTAACGAGCACACCCCATAATAGGTTGAACTTCTAGGAAAATTGAATAAATTGTGTGTCAAGATAACCCTTCTCCAGGCCATCAAAGATGTTCCTATTTACAACAAGCTTATTAAGGAGAAATGTTTCAAAATGCCTAGGAGAAGAAGAAGAGATACTGCCACCATAAATTTTGTTGGACAACTATCTGATCTAATTCTTGGGAGGGTGATCTCGCCAAAGTACTTAGATCCTAGTAGCCCAGTAGTGGATGTGCACATTGATTGCATTATGGTCCCTAATACCTTGATTTATCTTGGGGCTGCAATAAATGTGATGACCATGGAAACCATGTTGAATCTCAATCTCCAAGGGGTTTTAGGAATACCACTACAATGTTGCAACTTACAAAAAGATCCATAGTAGCTCCTTATGGGAGTTATTGAGGATGTCGTGGTATCCATTGACTCTTGAGAGTACCCCAATGATTTCCTGGTCCTCTAGCCCAAAACCAAGTTTAACTACTATCCTCTCATCCTAGGAAGACCTTGGTTGGCCACTTTTTATGCCTACATTAGTTGAAGGGTCAGAAACATGACTATTAAGAATTGGAATTTATCAAAACAATTTGTTTTGTATCCTCCCGCTCAACCATTTATTGAGCATGCTTTACCCTTATGGTTAAAGGATGAGGAAGAGGAAGAATTTTATTAGAAAAAGCCCGACCCAGTATTCAAAAATGACATTTTTATAGGGAGAGGTCAACTTGATGAAGATGACATTATTGACCATATCTTGCAAAATCAACCCCTCACTGCCATACTAGTTGATGAACTGATGAAAGAGTCTAAGAGTAGTTCTTGGATTGAATTGTGCTCTGCTAACTCTAGCCTAGAACATGCCAAAGTTTTGGAGATTAGCCCATCCAACACTCTAAATATCAGCCCCTCTCTCTTTTTTCAGTAGGAAGAACAATTATGCAGTGTGTTGTGGCAGCACATGGAGGTTTTTTCTTGGGATTATAAGGAAATGAAAGGTGTGAATCCCTTAGTATTTACTCATCATATTTACATCAAAGAGGGATGAAAGCATGTACGCCAACCCCGGAGAAGGATGAACCCAACTCTTAAGGACATTATGAAAGAGGAATTACGAAATATACTAGATGCAAGGTTCATATATCAATTTCAAATAGTAAGTGGTTGTCCCCTGTTTTTTTATTCCCCAATAAAAATGGGAAGTGGAGGATCTGTATTGATTACCAAGAGCTTAACAAGGCTATAAAGAAGGACCATTTTCCTTTTCCCTTCATTGACCAAGTCCTAGATGGCCTTGCATGAAATAAATTATTCTCCTTCCTAAATCGATTTAGTGGATACAACCAAATACATACCAAACTTGAAGACCAAGATAATACCACATTCACATGTCCTTAGGGTACCTTTACCTATAGAGTCCTTCCACTCGGTCTGCGTGATTCCCCTTCTACCTTCCAGAGGGTAGTTATAAGTATATTTGTTAAACTTGTTCATGACACTACTGAGATATACATAGATGATTTCACTCCTTATGGATGTGACTTCTAGGAAGCTCTTTCTAATTTGTGCAAAGTCTTAAAGAAATGCATTGAAATGAATCTTTCATTGAGTCCTAATAAATGTGACCTTTTTATGATTATAGGGACTGCCCTTGGCCATTCTATATCCAAGTAATGGATACAGGTTGACCCAAACAAAATTTCCATCATCAAAAGGGTCCCTATCCCTAAAAAACAAAGAGATTTCTTAAGTTTCCTTGGATTAGCTATGTATTATAAAAGGTTCATTAAAGACTTTAGTAAATCGACTTCACCCTTATTTGGAATACTGACTAAAGATTCATATTTTTCTTGGACAAAAAACTGTCAAGAAGCCTTCAAAGTACTAAAATAAAAGTTGGCCACTACGCCCATCCTTAGAGGTCCCAACTGGGCACTACCTTTCCACATACACACATATTCCCCATATAAAGTTGTAGGGGCATCCTTAGGACAAGTGGAAGACAAATTGTCTTATGTTTTCTATTTCATTAGTAAGAACCTTTCTAATTATGAGTTAAATTATACTGTCACTAAAAAGGAACTCTTAGTTGTGGCACGCTCTTTAAACAAGTCTAGGCATTATATCACTGGTTATCAAACTTTTGTTTTCACTGATCATGAAACAATTAAGTATTTAATGAGTAAAATTGATGTCAATGTTAGGGTAATTAGATGGTTGTTTAGTATTGCAGAAATTTGATTTGACTATTATTGACAAACCAAGGAAATAAAATGTGGTTGTATATTTCTTGTTAAGACTAACCTTGTCTGCAGAAAATAAATAAATGGTAGATGATCAACTTCTAGATGAACATCTCTTTGTCATTTTGATGGTTTATCATTGGTTTTCTGATATAGCCAACTACTTGGTTGTTGGGAGGTTCCCTCCTAACATGTCCTTCAAGGAGAAAAGAAATATTGCTAGGAAGAGTGCCCCATTCAATTGGATTGGGGAAAATCTTTTCATATTGGGGCCAGATCAGATCCTAAGGAGATTTGTGAGGAAAGAGGAGGTTTTTGACAACCTCTCAGTATGCCATGATGGACCTTGTGGGGGGCACTTTGCTGCTAAGAGGACATCCTTCAAATTTCTACAAGTAGGTTACTATTGGTCCACATTACATCAAGATGCAAGGAGGTACACCGTCAAGTGTGATCAATGCCAAAGGATGGGTAATCCCACACCCAAGGATAAAATCCCCTTACAACCTCAAGTGACTCTAGAGCCATTTGAGAAGCGGGGAATGGATTTCATTGGGCCCATTGATTCCCCATCAGGACAAAAGAAGTATATCATTGTGTGCACTAATTACCTGAGTAAATGGGTTGAAACAAAGGAAGTAAAGGCAACAAATAAGAAAACGGTAGCTAAATTTCTAAGAAGATAGAACATTTTCTACAAGTTTTGTTTTCCAATAGAGTTAGTCATTGACCAAGGAGCACAATTTAAATCAAATCTAATTGAATATCTCATGAGGCAGCATCACATCAAGCACAAGACATCCATTGCCCATCACCCTAAGGAAACTGGGCAAGTGGAGGTCAAAAATAGAGCATTGGAGAACATTCTAACCAAGTGTGTTAGAAAAAACATAAAATATTGGGCAAACATACTTGTAGAATCCACTTGGGCCTACAACATAACTTGAAATACCACCACTTGATTTACTCCATTCGAACTAGTCTATGGGAAGAAGGGCTCGTTGTCCGTTGAATTTGAACACAACACCTTAAGCATGGAATCTCAGTTATACTTAGACCTCACTACAATACAATAGGAGAGGTTGCTCCAACTCAATGGTTTAGATGAATTTATGCTACAAGATCTCTTGCACACTGAGGTAATTCAGCTACAAAGGAAAATTTGGCATGAAAAATAAACATTAAAGAGAAGAATTTTCAAGAAGGAGATTAAGCCCTTCTATATGATTCCATATTCAAGGATTTCAAGGGAAATTTAATGACGAGATGTTTGGGTCCCTATCTAGTAGAGATATGCCATGATAATGGGTTTGTCCAGATCAGAACAATTGATGAGGAAGGGATTCCCTTACTTTTCAATGGTTATAACTTGAATTTGTATAAAATACCTTTGTCCAAGGAGGTGTTTATTAGTTTAGTAAGTAGAGTTGAATTTGATTGAGAGGCTCAAAACCCTCAATCCACACATCTTCTAAAATATAAATAAATAAGGTGCCTATATGAAAACCTATATGAGGCATCTAATGCCAGCTCCAGGGTTGAAAACCTCTCTGAGACAACCCAAGAGAAAAAAAAAAAACAAAAGGAAAAAAAAAGATTCCCATTTGAAAACCTCCTTTGAGGCTCCTAGGGAAGACATGCAGATTGGAAACCACTGTAGAGGCAGCCTGGAAGTGTCAAACAACAACAAAAAAGACACGAGGAAGGAGTCATTACACCAATTTTTCTAACATATTTCTTTTGAAGGACTCTAGATAGTCAAAAGAACAGTGGCTATAGAACAGGTTCTACAGATTCATTTCTCTATTTTTTTTTCCAACCATCCATTGCATTTCCACCCTTCATTCACCTCCCTACCTCTATCCATCATTTAGCCAGCAATTGGAACATGTTTTGCCTCCTTTTTGAAGCACTATAGGACTGTCCTAAATTGCTATAGGAGGCGAATCTAATTGGAAAAAAGGGGTCAAAAAGCCATATTTTCCTTAGTAAATGTTGGGAGAGGTCCACCAAAATCCCTCCATATGGCCAAAATCCATCCTTAGGATTCCACTCTTCCATACACAAATAAAAAACCCAAAAAAACTATGTCTTCAACTTTTTCACCACATACACCACCCTCTGATGATCTTAATATTGTCCCCATACCTAGTCCTATGTGTTTTCTAGGTTTGTGAATGCAATGTGAAGTCTTCAGGAGGGATGAAGTGACTGCTACAGGAAGGGGATCCCTCCTATAGTAGTATGCACAGTAACAACAAAATTTTGCACCAATTTCTTTACAACCCTAGAGTAGATGATATAAAAACAATGAGGCATCACGAATACATTAGTTAAGATAAGAAGGCACATACCATCCCTAGGAATCAGAAGACAAGTTATCCATCCATCAAAATAGTAGCAGAAAGAGAATTGATAAGAGGCCTGCACAAAAAAAATAAAAAGGAAAGGGATTTTATGAGTAAAAAAAAAAAAAACAAGTTATGAAGACCTGTACTGAAGCAAACAAATGAAATAAACACCTTCAAATTCATCATGATATGAATCTTATTAAAAGCATGCAGACATCTCCAAAAAATTTATATCATATAGGCTCAGGTATGAAATCCCTCACCTCTTCCCTATGCATATAATGAAAAAATGTGTCTATCGATTGAGAAGCGTGTTTTTCATGGGTTGGAGGTGGCCAATAAAATTGGACACCTTAGATTAGTTAACTACATTTTATTTAGCCACCATGCATCATAGAAAATTCAAGTTAAGTGGGGTGATTATTTATGGGTCCCATCAATAGGTATATTTTGAATTTCATTGCGCTATCCTCTAGCCCTTAATACTCTCCTTTTCTCACATTAATTCACATTTTTATCCATAATATGCTTAGTAGGAAGACTAAAGGGTGTTTGTCATATTGTATGGAATAATGTGATTAATAAGCAGGTCAAAGAAGCATTTTTGGAGATATTTACCATGTAGAGGCTTGATGGAGATAGATAGAGAGAATATTGGGGGCTTGTCCACCTCATTAACTCCCTAACTCAGTTTGAGATCACAAATTCCTCTCCAATAGCTTGAATTCACTAGCAGTAGAGAAAATCCAAGTGCATGACAATGACAAAGGGAACTACATCCACAAATATCGATATTTTGGAGGGGGGCATTCCTCCTTTCAATAGAGTTTCCCCTCAATTGTGTTTATATAACTAAACCAACTGAAAGGATCATTAGGATTCTAATTTTTTTTGCAGCTAGGAGTATCTATTGAGAGACTAGTGCTTGACATTGTCATTCTTATTTTTCATGATGTATGTGACTATCATTTGATGTTAATGAGAAGTTTACTATTTTTATGCATTTGAGTTAGTTTTGGAGGGTTGAAACCCTTGGGTTTGGGCCCAACCCATAGGATTTAGCCGATCCTTGTATTTGTTTCTTGTTCATGTTTCAAACCATTGAAATTATTTCCTTGTTTGAGTATATGTTACATCAAAAAACCTTGTGATTGTAGGCTTTCCTATCACCTCTCTTGTGGGAAGTTTGATTGGAAATATTAACAATAAAAAAACAAAAATATGTGTTTATAATTTCTTGGAAATTGATAAATGTCAGTTTGTAATCCTTTTGAATTTCTAGTCTCTGTAACTTAGAAGTCGGTATCATTGGTTTGGAAATTAGGCTAGTGTTGCAGGATAGAGTATACTTCAATAAAATTCAACTCACTTTTTCCATGATTATTTTCTTTGTTGAAATAATGATCATTTGATGAATGTCCTTTTCTAACTACATGAACTGTGTTGGTTTGCAAGGGTGGGTCCACCTTTACACATCCACCTAGACCCTTTAATATTCCTCTTAGGCACCTCGCCTTGCTTCCAAATTCTGTCTCTGAATTCACTCTGTTAGGGTAAATGAAGGACCCATGGGAATCAACTTTGGTGCAAGATATACCTATGAGGGGTACTAGGATTAGATAAGGGGATCCCACACCCTTCATTCACCTCCTTATACCTTTGTCCACCTTTGTATACCTTCAAGAGCACATTTCTATCCTCAAAAAACTCTCGCACTGTCCTCCTACAACAACTGTAGCACCTCATGTAACAGGCTTGTTGCCTTGCTTTCTTCAACCAATTTTGCTCCATACTTTGAACTTGAAATATTTAAATTGAATAATGGCCACCACATTGTGATTTTATGATTAGGTAATACTCTAGGACCACTCCAACCTCATCATTATTTTTTCTAAGTTAGAGTATTCTATTAACAGTGAAAAATATAGTACATCTGGCTGAGGCCATAACAGTGCCTACGAGGAGGCAATTTGAACTGACAAAGACTAGTTTTTGGCTGCCCTGCTAGAGGGAAACCAGCCTGAAGAGCCACCAATTGAAAAAATCACATGCAGGGGATCGGAATAGAATGTCTTTGACTAAAAACTAGGAACATAGACATTATATAGCTGTGACACTGGACCATAACAAAACTAGACCGCTGTAAAGACTGAGACTGGTCACTGACAAAAATTGGACCATAGCTGAAGGAAACATTAAAACAACAAAACATTCCCTCAGAGAGGGCAGAGAAAAAGTATGAGAAACAAGAAAAGAGGGCCGAATTACTCGTCAGGAGAAACCTCCTCGATCCTGCATCCGTAATCTTCTGGTTCGCCTTGAGCATGGGAGAGTTCTGCATTGAAGTGGACCGCTGAAGGAGTTTCTATCAAATTTTCCTGAACGCGTCCCGAGTCCTCCTGCAAAATCTGCTTGGTCTCGTTAGGCTGTCCCCGCGAGTCCTACTGCACCGCTTCCATGTTTGCGCCTCCGACAGGAACCTGCTCTTCCGGCAGATTCTCAGGCAGGGGCTCCTCCAGGAAGACAACAGAGATGGCCACAGTTACTCTTGGTCTGTTGAGTGCACAATCGAACAAGAAGAGAGCTGTATGGGACTGTGCAGGCAGCGCATCACCGGATGGCGAATCAATCCTGCGGCCTGAGCGGAGCAGGCGTCCATGGAAGAGGCGAGGGAGGCTGTCTGAGGGCGCTGAGAAATCTGAAGGGGAAGTAGAAATGGAGGGCGAATGCCTTCGGGCAGAACGAGAGGACCCCCTCCTGCACCGCATCCTCTGCCTTAGTCGGGGCATGTTTGTAGACGAATTGGAGCTGGAGCTCTGGAGCGACTAAGAATTGACAGGGTTCGGCGCAGGTGGAATTCCCAGAACCACCGTAGCAGACAAACAAGAGCCTGCAATGGAAATGTGAAGACTATCAGCGGGCTCCAAGAAACAGGTATGGCGACTGCGCTTCCCAGTGGTGGTGCGCTCTCTGGCTCTGTCCTCAACAGAATTGCACCACGAATTCATCGGCGTAGGGGAGAGTGGAGCCATAGCATATAACAACCTGTTCCTGCAACAATCAATCCTCAGCATTGAATGACCAAACCTGTTAACCCGATGCGAAACATTGTTGCAGTAGTCGAGGCTGCCTCGAACATCAACTTCTGTATTGAGAATCGTCTCCATATCAAACGCCATTAAGAGCAGGCGGGGGGTATTAACTGCGGTCAGGTGGGCTCGATGGTCCCATATGGGATGGCATGTGGCCTCCGTCAGTTGACCTCGAGTCCCATCGCCCACATTGCTACGCACACTTGTCAGGGCACTCCAACCTCATCATTATTTTCACTACAACCATCAAATAGAAAAATTGAGTTAGAAATAGTATTTTCCTTCATAGGTATGTTAAAGGCTGGATTCCTCATTTTCAAACAAATGTGAGTAGATAAATGATGTATGCAAGTAGGTTATTGATTTAATTAAGTGTGAAAATTAAGTAACATGTTTTATTTCTATAAATATATTAGCTTTCTCCTTTCATGCAATTTCAATTTCCATTTACATTCAATGAATGGAATTTTCACCTTTGTAGTTAGAACCATGTGCATTTATGCTTTCATAAGAAGTGTTTGTTGTAATTAGTTGGAGGAGTGGTCTTTGAACACCTTGATATGATTTCATGAATAAGAGTGACATGAGTAGAACCTAACTTGTTGTGCATATAGCATTGTCACCTCTAAGTTTGTATGAACCTCGGGTTGATAATTTGAGTTGAGAATCCCTTGGGAGTTGCAACATCCTTGGTGCAATAACATGGCTCATCACTTGTTGGCGTTGTTGTCAGGGAGGCTTCTAAGTACATGTTGTTTCTACTTAATAATTTCTTGTTTTTTTCTATTTTGCATCAGTCTTATTGTTCTGGAAAAAATTGAAAATTAAAAAAAGAAATTTGTACTTTCATGCCTCGTAGGAGTAGGTATAACCAAGGGAAATTATTACCAAAAACCACCCCCCCTCAAGAATTCAACATTAATTTTTCTTCGATGACTGTGAACTTACATCTATGACTACAGGGGAGTTAGAAGGAACTCTAGTTAAACAACCTTAAATTTTTAAGATCATATAGTAGAAGGAGAACTTATCTCACCTAAGTGAGATTTTATCTATGAGAAAAACCAATGGAGAGGCTAGAATGAAAAACATAAGCCTATTTTCCCTTCCACATTTCCATGGCCTAACCTCTGAGGATCTTTACACCTTTGTGTTTGAGTTTTTTGTTCTCTGTAGGACCTATGACTATGCCTATGATGAGAAGAAGCTGAATTGTTTTCCTTCTACCCTCAAAGAGGTAGCCTTGCGCTATTTTACGAGTATACTTGGAGGCAACATCACTAACTGGGCCCAAATGCAGCAATATTTCAATGAAAAATACTAGGATTAATGTAGGTCCAAATAAACAAAGGAGGATATCTTTAGGATGTGTTGAGTCAAATTATACGTTATAATTTGCCAATATAAATTGTCAACCCAAGAAGGTAAACTGATGAGATGCAGTGCACAGTATATGTAGGCTGATTACTGCAAGTGTTAATTAATTATACAAAAAAAAACTAATGCTTCTTTCCCATGTCAATACTATCGCAGCAAAGGACATGGAGTGGCATATATCATCCCTCTATAGCCCTTAAGATAGTTGATATTGACCGTGAAAAGATCAATATCAAACAACAATCAATAAATCATGTTGCTTTCCTGTATCAGTACTATTGCAACAATGGTTATGGAGCGGCATATATCATCCCTCTATAACACTTGTGTTTGTTGATACTGATTCAGGAAAGATAAAATAAATCAATCCCAATAAAGAGTCAAACTTAAAAAGCACGAATCCAAGCATTGGCCAAATGAAAAGAGCTCATCAACATAAAATATTAATTCACTTAACCAATATACAGTTTGATTTAGGAAATAAAGAAAGGAAACACTAGCTGTTACAGGAAATTATTAAAGATTAATTAAAACAGAAATAAGCACACACACTGCTGCAGGAGTTGTTTGCAAAAGGGGCCCTCCTTCACTCACAACTCCTTCAAAGAAAAAAAAAGTTGCTCAAGAAAATAAACAGAACATAAACGATTTTATTAATCTGAAATAATAGTCGATTACAGTCTGATATCGTGGTCTACAACAGCAGCTTCCAACCCAAACCAAGAACTCCCTTTATAATAAAATTACATCCGATTTTATACATTTCTGGCAACCCATATTTGGCTTTGAACAAAACAGATTACTAAACTATGCCTACAGCCCATAATAAAAATACAGATTGACAAAGTAAACTGTTGTTGGGTGTAATTCATGACTGAAGGCATGGATTAGACCATTTCTGTTGTGCAGCTAAATCTGTCTATCGATCTCGTTGCAGGATTTTGAGGTGGTTGCAGGAAATCGGCGTATCTGCAGGAAATTTGGAACAACTACAGGAATCTTAGCTGTATGAGATGTCTGCGAGATTAGTGGAACTATTTGAATCTAACAAATATATGCATGAGTCCAAGGCTAGTTAGAGTAGTAGTGCAATAATGACACATCCAGTTCAAAGAATGCTCGAAATTAAATAAAATGACATTTCTAATGTTGTTTCAACATACCTTAGGCCTATGATACCCTTTTTAGCCAAAATTAGATGACATAGCCAGACTAGGTATAATTAAAGAGAAAAAAAAGGTCAAAAATCGGGGAAAAAAGGCTTAGTATAAATGGAAAAAATAGGTAAAGTTCAGACTTAACATATCCCCCACACCAAAACTCTTGCATGTCCCTATGCAAGCAAAACTGAAGCAGTCTTCAATAGAAAGGTAATTTTTCACTTGGGTTGCAGCCACTGCAGCCAGGTGATCTAACTGAGCCCAACTATATTCTTCTTGAATATTTCCTCTATACTCCTCAGTCTTCTTCTTCAGGTGGTTGATCTGGGCCTACTTCTTTTTCATGATGTGGGCTACCTTTTCGTGCCACTCTTCGTGCTCCTATTACATCTTGCAGCTATATTATTTTAGAGTCGTGTTCTCTGCTTTCAAGACCTGTTCTGAAAGAGTAAGTTCTATGATAGTTTTCTCCAGCATTTGTCAATATTGTTTCTTTAATGGGGTCACCGCTCCCTCATTACGCCCTTGTGAGGATTGGGGCACGCTCACATCCTCCTACGACTTCATGGCTTCGTTCTGACTTTCTTGCAATGAAAGTGCGGAAGGACGTAATGTCCTTCTTAATGACTATAGCGGGGTTCACCTTTCTTTTTCCTTGAGTTGGCCATGGGACTTCTACGTATTCTTATTTTTAGTTTGGTGCCCCTCTTTCTTGTATCCTTGGTGGCGGTGAAGCGACTGGTATTGAAAATGCAACAAGATGATGGAGCTTAGTGAAATGAAGTCGCCTTCACTAAGTGGGCCCGCAGGCTATTTTGGCGCAAAGTCTATTTTTAGACTATGTCTATTTTTAGACATATGGAGCATGGTCTAGGAGTTGCAGTATGCTATTCTTGGATGATTGGTCGAGTTGGTAAAAATAGATGGACCTCTATTTTTAGACATACAGGTCAAAGTCTATTTTTAGACTGCCTGTCTAAAAATACGTCAGTCAAATATTATTAGCCCTTAATAATATTTGGACTATAAACTTCAGTTTATCCTCTTGCAGCACTTCAGTTGGAGCTACGGATGTGGTCCATGCACCTGACAGAAGGAATTACGCTATTCCTAGGGGTTTGGTGAGCTCATGCATGGTTGACTTCAGTTAGAACTCAAGTGGCGGAGTTTGGTGGAGTTGATGAGACAGTTGGTGGAGTTGTGTTCTGTTTAACTTAGTTGAACTAGTTGTATTTAGTTTAACTGGATAATACACTAGAGATGAGTGGAGTGAATTAAATATTATTTAATTCACTAATTATTAACTCATCATTCAACTCAAGAACACATCAGTTGACTGCAGTGCATGGACAGTTCAGTGAAGACCAGTGGAAGAGGTAGATGAAAGGGTGAGTTTGCTATTAGTTGCGACATTAGTTGTGCATGAGATTTACACAAGCATTGGAGGAGATTGCCAATGAGGATTGCGCAGTTGAAGCCAAGGAGATTCGAACTTGGATCTCTCATTACACCAACTTGGATTACACAATAGAGGCAGGCAAATAGTGGATGAGTTTTGAACCTGTGACTTGTTCAAAACTGAGCTAGTTTGTGTGTAACTTTTGGAGACAGTACTGAGTACTTGTGAGGAGTATTGTACTGAGATTGTTACATGTTCTCTTCTATTATAATATACAAAATAGTTGGGGTTTTTCAGCTATAAGATTTCCCCATTACATATTGTGTTTATGTGCACATGAGACTGTTTCTATTTCCGCATATTGATGATCGATTGTAGAAGAGGTTATGTGTTATGCATGAATTCGAATTAGTGTGTGACCAGGTCAATCTCAGGTAGTTAAATCTGGATTATTCAACAAATTTCCACATGGTATGGACGGGTGTCCATGGGATCTATTACAGTGATTACAATTTATTTCGGTAGACAGAGTCTGTAACGGGCCAGGTAGCCTCTGGATCCATCCTTTATTTGAAAGGTGATATATCCAGTAAACGCCCCTACAGTCGATCTCTGTGCTAGAAATACTTTGTTCTCACAGATCCAGAAGCAGTTGAGTTTTGAGCTTGGAATTCGAATTTTGCAGCAGTTTGTTTTCTTGGTGTCGGAGTTGAAATGTCTTTCAACGGTTTGCGACTCGAGTATGCCCTTGAGGGCAGTTCGAATTATGTTGCATGGAAGGACAGAATGGAGGCGGTATTAGATGATAACGGGCTGAAGGAGTTCATAGATGCTGAGGTCCCAAAGCCTACTGATGCTGCTCAAGTTGAGGCTTGGCAAAAGAAGATGGCGAAATGTCGAAGGATTCTATTGGAGGGCATGAAGGATCACATTGTATTCAGCCTGCATGGAAAAGCTTCTCCATATTTGATGTGGAAAGCGTTGACAGATCTATTCCAGAGTAAGAGCGACCAAAGGAAGCTGGCGCTCAAGGATAAGCTCAGAAACATTAAGATGGAGAAAGGCGATAGTATCGCCAAATACCTCACGAAGTTCACTCAATGCAGAGATGAGCTGGGAAGTGTGGGGGTGACTGTCGAAGAAGAGGATATGGTAGACCTGGCTCTCCTTGGTCTTCCGAAGGCTTGGCATTCCTATCAGGACTCTGTCAATGGTCGGGAGAAGTTGCCGGGATGGGAGCGACTTTGGGCGGATCTCATGCAAGAGGAGATAAGGAGGACTACCAGGGACGAATCTTCATCAAAGGTATCTGATGAAGAAAATTGCGCTTTGGCTGCCAAAGAAAAGAAGGGGAAGAGCAAGAAAGCTTCTCAGTCTGGTGCGAAAGGCAAGAAGCAAGACATGTCCAAGGTGAAGTGTTTTCACTGTCACCAGCACGGACACTATGCCACAAATTGTCTGCAGAAGAAGAAAAATAAGAAGGCTGCTGGATCTGCGGCGGGAGAGGCATTGGCTTCTCAATTCGAACTGGATTTTTCACTGATCGCATGCTTGGTTTCAAGTGTGGTGGGATCAGTTTGGTTCTTGGACAGTGGTGCGTCATTTCACATGACCGGAGATCGAGATCTGTTTTCAGATCTGGAGGAAAAAGATCTTGGAGTGCACATCGAGATGGGCGATGATGCCAGATACAGTGCGACTGGTATCGGTACCATTTCCTTTGAGAGGGAGTCTAGTAAACCCTTTGTATTGAAGGAAGTTTTGCATGTTCTAGGATTGATGAAGAATCTGATCTCTGTGGCGATGTTGGAAGACAAGGGGTATGATGTGGTCTTCAACGAAGGAAAAGCTTTCCTACGCTGTAAGACAACTGGAGAGACCCGGAAGATAGGGGTTCGAGTCAAGAACCTTTATCAGTTGCAAGTAGATGGCTGCGCAACAATGGCATGCAAGGCGGGAGAAGTGGTGAGTCGGGATGATGAGGGTGAACTGTGGCACAGGAGATTGGTCCACCTTCACCATGGAGCCTTGAAAATACTGCAGCAGATTTCTACTGGGCTTCCTAAGGGCACTCTTGCGCAGTCAGATCAGTGCAAGGGGTGTACCTTGGGAAAGTATGTGAAAGCCACCTTTCACGAGAAGGATAGTCGTGCCACGACGATCCTTGAGAGAGTTCACACAGACGTGTGTGGTCCTTTCTCTATAGCTTCGACAACAAAGCACAAGTACTATGTGATCTTTGTTGATGATTTCTCTCGGAAGTGTTGGATCTTCTTCATGCAGAAGAAGAGCGAGACATTTTCAAAGTTCTGTGAATTCAAGGCGCTGGTAGAGAAGGAATCGGGGAAGCATGTGAAGGCTCTTAGGAGCGACAATGGTGGTGAATTCATCTCGGCTGAATTCAAAGACTTTTGCAACGCAGAAGGGATTCGGAGAGAGCTCATCACACCCCATAACCCACAGCAGAACGGGGTGGCTGAGCGGAAGAACAGAACGATCGTGGGTGCTGCACGGGCGATGTTGCATGATCGGGGCCTACCCCTTCACTTGTGGGCTGAGGCATGCAATACAGCAGTGTATGTGCAGAACCGTTGTCCTCACAAGGTTCTTGGCATGAGTACACCAGAGGAGGCTTATTCTGGCAAGAGGCCTGATATTTCCCATTTGCGGATTTTTGGTACTCCTGTCTACATGCATGTGACGAAGGATGCGAGAAGGAAGCTGGATCCAACTGCTGAGGTTGGAATATTTGTGGGGTACACTGATACACCTCACAACTATCGAGTGTATGTGCCAGACAGTCGCAAGACTGTTGTGCGACGGGATATAAAATTTCAGGAGGAGAAAGCCATGCAGTGTTCGCTTGAGAGGGAGCCACACTTGCATGCAGATGAGGAGCTGTTAGTTCCTAAGGAGGAGCTTCCGGATGTGGATCAGCCACAAGAGGAAGTTCATGAGGTGGAAGAGACCACTCATGCAGCGCCAACCATCAGAGGGCGCAAGCGCACTACAGAAGCTGAGCGACTGGCTCGAGATGCAGAGAAGGTTGTAGGACCACCTACAGCACAGCACAGACAGAGACAGTCACCGGATCGGTACAATGGATACATGGCTCTTATGAGTCAATGTGTCGTGACGGAGCCATCCTCTTTTGAGGAAGCTGTGGAGGAACCCGCATGGGTAGATGCCATGATCGAAGAATATGATTTGATCGTCAGAAACAGTGCATGGGAGATTGTCCCAAGACCGGAGGGGAAATCAGTGGTGGGTTCGCGATGGATCTACAAAGTGAAGCAGGCGGCTGACGGGAGTGTGGAGAAGTACAAGGCAAGATTTGTTTCCCGTGGCTTCTCACAGATCGAGGGGATCGATTATGAGGAGAACTTTGCACCTGTCGCAAGGTACTCTTCCATACGGACGATCCTAGCTCTCTCAGCGCAGATGGGATGGCACATCCATCATATGGATGTGAAGACTGCGTTCCTCAATGGAGTCATTGAGGAGGAGGTGTACATAGAGCAGCCTGAAGGTTTCGAGATCTTCAGCAGTGAGTCGCATGTGTGCCGACTCAAGAGAGCACTGTACGGGCTGAAGCAAACACCTCGTGCTTGGTACACACGGATAGACAGTTATTTCACCGGACTTGGATTCTCCAAGAGTGAGGCGGATCCTAACCTGTACCAGATTGTGGTGGAGGGGAAGTTGCTGATCATTGTACTGTATGTAGATGATATGATTTTGACGGGTGATGAGCTGTTGATACTTTCATGCAAGGAGGATCTTGCTAGAGAGTTCGAGATGAAGGACTTGGGCCTCCTTCATTATTTCCTGGGATTGGAGATTTGGCAGCGCAGTGGTGGATTGTTTGTTTCTCAGGGTAAGTATGCCCGAGAGATATTGGAGAGGTTCAACATGCATGGCTGCAAGCCTGTTGATACTCCTCTTCCTGGTGGTTGGAGGAAGGAGGATGCTACTTCAGCGGAGGTAGTGGATGCCACTGTCTATCGACAGTTGGTGGGGTCGCTTATGTATCTGGTCAATACATGACCCGATATATGCTATGCTGTTAACCAGCTTTCGCAAGCTATGGTTAAGCCTACCAAGCTCTTCTGGAAGGCAGGCAAGCATGTATTGCGTTATCTTAGTGGCACATCGGGATATGGTCTATGGTACAGACAGGAGGATGGAGCGAAGCTTTCCGGCTTCACTGATGCAGATTGGACAGGGAGCCCAACGGACCGTAAGAGCCCATCTGGAGGGATTTTCAACATTGGATCGACAACAGTTTCCTGGTATAACAGGAAGCAGAGATCCGTGGCACTTAGTTCAGCAGAGGCCAAGTACATGGCAGCAAGCTTGGCTGCATGCAAGGCTATTTGGATGAGGAAGATCCTCGTTGGATTGTTCGGGTTGCATTTGGAGCCTACAGTGATTTATTGTGATAACCAAAGTTGCATTAAACTCTCGGCTAATCCAGTATTTCATGATAGATCCAAACACATCGACATCAAGTACCATCATATCAGAGATTGTGTGCAGCGGAGAATCATGTTACTTTCATATATTCCCACGGAGGATCAGGATGCTGACATCTTGACGAAGGCGCTCACCAGGAGAAAATTTGAATTCCACAGAGGCAGGATAGGGGTTGCAGATAATCCATATATTGTTGAGAGGGAGTGTTGAAAATGCAACAAGATGATGGAGCTTAGTGAAATGAAGTCGCCTTCACTAAGTGGGCCCGCAGGCTATTTTTGGCGCAAAGTCTATTTTTAGACATATGGAGCATAGTCTAGGAGTTGCAGTATGCTATTCTTGGATGATTGGTCGAGTTGGTAAAAATAGATGGACTTCTATTTTTAGACATACAGGTCGAAGTCTATTTTTAGACTGCCTGTCTAAAAATAGGTCAGTCAAATATTATTAGCCCTTAATAATATTTTGACTCTAAACTTCGGTTTATTCTCTTACAGCACTTCAGTTGGAGCTACGGATGTGGCTCATGCATCTGACAGAAGGAATTACGCTATTCCTAGGGGTTTGGTGAGCTCATGCATGGTTGACTTCAGTTAGGAATTCAGTGGCAGACGTTTGGTGGAGTTGATGAGACAGTTGGTGGAGTTCTGTTCGGTTTAACTTAGTTGAACTAGTTGAGATTAGTTTAACTAGCTAATCAGCTAGTAATGAGTGGAGTGAATTAAATATTATTTAATTCATTAATTAGTAACTCATTATTCAACTCAAGAACACATCAGTTCACTACAGTGCATGGACAGTTCAGTGGAGACCAGTGGAAGAGGTAGATGAAAGGGTGAGTTTTCTATTAGTTGCGACAACAGTTGTGCATGAGATTTGCACAAGCATTGGAGGAGATTGCCAATGATGATTGCGCAGTTGGAGCCAGTGAGATTCGAACTTGGATCTCTCATTAGACCGGCCTTGATTGCGCAATAGAGGCAGGCAATTAGTGGATGAGTTTTGAACCTGTGACTTGTTCAAAACCAAGCTAGTTTGTGTGTAACTTTTGGAGACAGTACTCAGTACTTGTGAGGAGTATTGTACTGAGATTGTTACATTTTTATCTTCTATTATAATATACAAATAGCTGGGGTTTTTCAGCTATAAGCTTTTCCCATTACATATTGTGTTTATGTGCGCATGCGGCTGTTTCTATTTCCGCAAATTGATGATTGATTATAGAAGAGGTTATGTGTTATACATGAATTCGAATTAATGTATGATCAGGATAATCTCAGTGGATAAATCTTCATTATTCAGCAAATTTCTACAATTTTAGGCTTCATAGTTGCGCAGCCTTGATCTGCTCCTTATTGAACCATGAGGAAGGCTCTTGGCCTTAAAAGCACATTATCAAAACGGCAAAAACCACAAATTTATTATAAAATCTTGCGAGGGAGAGAAAAACTGCATGCAGAGGCTGTCAGAGGCAGAGGAGTAGTGCAGATGGGTGAATATGCAGGCAAAAGAGGTTTTATGAATAAAACCAACAAAAATACGGTTTAAAACTGTATTTGGTGTGAATTTGGGCAAACTGGTTTTACAAAAACCGCGAATGGTTTTCGTGTGTCCCTCGGGCGGTAAATGGTTTTTAATAAAACGAACGCGATCCAATAATGGCTTGACAAATGTCCCTTATGAAACCAACAGTCTCGCGCGACTATGGGAGGTTAAACTCCGGTCGACAAAATTGTGCGCTATGTGATGTCAACCATCGGATGAAGAGGGATAGATCCAATGGTGCGGAAAGGGGCGCAATGGAAAGGTACGCGGGCAAGAGGATTAGTGGAAACCAGGTGGTAGCGTGTGATTGGGTGAGCACTCTGTGTGGTGGATGGTAGGCCCCCCATGGGATTGGGTGTAGGGATGAACAAGGGTTGTTGGTTTATATAGATCAACGGCAGAGATTCGTTGTAGGATGGATGGATGGAAGGATTCGGGAGGATTAAGGATAGGAGGGGAAGTGTGGTAACCGTTGATCTTTATATATCAACGGTGGGGATTGATTGACGAGGTGACAAGGCGGGGATAAAAGAAAATTAAGGAAAAAGAGGCTTAAAGAATGGGGAAGGGAAGGTTTTAGTGAAGAAGCATGGGACCGAAGGCGGGGTAAGGGGGAGGCTAATCACATTGGGGGTTCGACGTAACATAGGACAAGGGAGAAGTAGAAAGGGAAGTGTCAATGGCGCGATGGCGATGGGGTATAGGAACCATGGAGCTAGGACATGGTCATGTGGAGGGGTATGTGACCAGGGTCCAAGAGAAAGGTGCTTATCACGTCAGGATATCACATCGGGGGGAAACAAAAGAAATCAGAGATGAGGAGCAGCAAGGGTCGATGCGATGTAACATGTTGCGATGTGATAAGCGCTAGCATTAGTTCACGGGACTCGATCATATGATGGAGAAAGAACTGGGGGGCTAAGCCGAAAGCGGCTAAAGCCTATTTATTAAAAAAAAAAAAGCAAAATAAGAGGGTTTTATGTGTTTTTTATGGGTTTTTGGTGTTCCGAATGAATTAAAATGATTTTTAAAACCAAATACGAAAGGGTTAAGTGGTTTTAAAGGGTTTTTTCGAGGGGAATAAGGATAAATGAGAGAGGAAAGGGGATTTTTACAAGGAAAATCAATGATATGGGGGAAAAAATGGGGGGAATGAAATGATGAAAAAGGGGTTTTTTAGGAAACAATTTTCTTTGAGAACAGTAGGCTTAACTTGGTGGATTTCTTCTAAGGGAACAACAGTATTTTGAAGGGAACATCACCACTAAGGAACAGCACTGTTAAGGAACAACAGGCTTCAAGAATGAGCGATTTTCTTATGAAAATAATCTCTTGAAGGCCTAAGATCTGTTTTAGCCATCATTTTCTTATGAAAAAATTTAATGATGGCTAACATCTACAACCCCAGGTTTATTTGAAATATCGATAAAATTTGTTTCTTCGATATTTGATAAATTTCGCTCAGATTTAATTGCATTAATCGGAAAATAATTTGAAAATAAATTTTGAATGGATGGGTGATATAGTTCACTAATATTATTTTCTTCATAATCTGGAAGATAGGAACGATGATGATAATCTTCCCATGGTTCTCCTTCTTCCATTATAGCTTCCAAAATATTTTCATCTATCAAAAATTTTGAGGAAAATGGATTAGATGGAGTTCCAAAATCTAATGAATGATCAACCCAAACACTTGGCAACATTGATTTCGGATTTTCCGCCCAAGCCGAATATATTGATTGCTATTGTAGCTCAATAGGGCTGAGCGGTGAAACATCATCCAACGTAGAAATATCAGAATCACTCGTACTCTTCCTTAAGCCAGATAGAGTGGAAGAGATCATGTAGTAGGTCTCTATGCTTTCAATTTCTGCCAACGTCGCAGGAGGCAGTAATGTAAAGGTTCCCATAAGAGTGGAATCCTTTAAGAGTCCACCAATGTTCTGGATTTCTAGTTGGGGTAAGTGAATATATGGAACACTTCTAGTTACCTGCAAAGCGGAGGCAAAAAAGGATAATTGATTAATGATTGTGATTGTACCTTTATGTGAAAAGGAAATCATTCTAAATTATGTAGAAACAATGGCAGTCATTGCATATACCCATAGTATTCCAAGTAAAATATTATAGTCAAGGGGTCAATCAACAACCTCAACATAAATACTTACTGTTTTCCCCCCTAATTCAACTTGCAGGTTATTGATAATACCAGAAGGTTTATATGTTCTTCCATCAAAAGCCTTCAACGTTGTTGATGATTGTGATAATCGCGGAGAGCCAAGTGACTTCCAATAGTTTAGAGACATAATGCATATAGATGCTCCCTCATCAATAATAGTGCGATGAACAAGGTGATTGAGAACATTTACTTTGATGGAGAATGTCAATTCTGCTGGTAATTTTGGCACATAGCCCATATGATTAAAGACGACAAGACTAGAATCAGTCGAATCAATTCCACCAATGGCCGACAATAAAGCCTGCTTCTGGGAGGGAAAATTTTTCAATACCTCAAGAGCAGACATAGCTGAAGGGGATTGAGACAAATCTTCAACTATATTGTAATTTTTTGCAACTCTTGCTCAAGGATTATATGTCGATTTATGAATTACTCCCTTTGGTGGCTTAATCATCAATTCAGGAATAACAAGAGGTGGTACCAATTCATTAGATGGATTCATTGTCGAGGTAGTAGGTTGATCAGTGGCCGGACTACCATAGTATTTATTCCGTGTCGACACCAAAATATCTTGTGAAGGTTTTGTGGTGGATAACATTAACACTTGGGAACTAGGATTTGGATCCGTAGCAACCAAATTTGTGTCAGGCTTTGGAAATGGGTCTGTCAACACAGCTGATGCATGATAAGTCTTGATGATTTTTGAGACTTTAGCACGGTGAGGAAAATCCCTAACAAAGTGTTCCTCATTACAGATTATGCATGGATAATGAGGTTTCCATGGTCCAGACAGTTGATCAGATGATCATTCCTGCGAGTTAGAAGTTTTCTTTTTCTTTGATTTCCCCTTTTTCTTACCTCCTGGTTGCTTATCACTTTTTCCTTTATCAAAGGACACGGCATTAATTTTGGAAGTAGGAGCAGGATCAGATGCAGTAGGGTGGTATGTGTTTGCAGTGCCTATCAAGCCGTCTCCAGCATGAGAGTCCTTTATTTGAGAAGGAACATTGAAATTAGATCGCAACGCATTCAGAATTTTTTCATAGAGCTTTCCAGAATGAGCATAAATCAAGTCTAAATATTGGGCACGAGCGATAAATTTCTCTTCTATGACGACGCCACCTTTAGCCACATCCTCAGTTATAGATGGTAACAGGGACTTGATGAACCATTCAGCAAGGAGCTAATCAGGAACAAATGTCTCAACCATTCGTCGACGGCGATGCCACTCATGAATATGATCAGAAATATGAGTAGCATTAGTCTGTTTGGAGTTGGTCAAGAGTTCCGTTCCAGTTTCGTATCTGATCGGTACTAGAAATAGGTCAAAAATACTATAGCTAAGGTAGTGAAATTATCAAAAGAAGCTCTAGGTAATTCAACGTACCATTTAGCAGCTGGACCTGTGAGCATACGCTGGAAAAGACGTAATCGAACAGAATCATCATTTAGGGAATTCGATGAACACCATAAATGATAAGTCATAACATGAGTTGATGGATCTTCTCTAGGGTTTCCATTGAATTTAGGAATGTTGGAGGGTAATTTATGTGGTATCATCGGCCACCAAGGAGCATAATTGATAGGATCATTGGTTAACCAGTTTAAATCTGGTAATTCCAAGGTTGCAAAAAAATGAAACTATCTATTAAGGTCAGGTTGAGCATAGCCAGGATAAGATGGAATTTCTTGGGAAATAGGTCTTTGATCACCAGTATATGGAATTTGTTGTTGGTAACCCAGATAGGGATTGTTTAGCATAGCAAACGCTTGAGAATTATGTTGACCAAAACCTGGATATGATACTTGTTGAAATGAAGTTTGAGGCATTTGTGCCTGTGGTTTCCAAGGGTTCTGTCCACCAATATTATAACCCAGATTATTATAATTTGGATTCGATTGATATGTATAACTAGGTTGCGTTTGTGACATCCCATAAAATGGTACACCAGCGTGTCAATAAATGATCCCTGATACAAGTTGTTGTAAATTAACCAAAGGATTTTGAGTCTGTGGACCCAACATTTGATGATATTGAGTCGAAGAACCTACATGATAAGGTTGATGTACAATATTTTGATTATGTAACTGGGGTATAGATGTATTAACAAGTGGTATTGAAGTGGGTGTAACAATTTGAATTGGTTGATACGAATGTACAACCATCTGTGGTTGGATAGGTAGAGTGGGCTTCCATTGACAAACATTCATGTCAACATTATTTTGACTAAAATGTGACTGAGTATTGTCGTATTTGGTGACCATAGGTTGCCCCCCAGCATAAGGAAGATAATAAGACAGAAAATATTGTTCCCCAAATGCTGGGAGTCCAATTGATATGGTACTTAAAGGAATTGACCCATAAGGACCGACTTGATATTTCCCTGATGATGTGTGTAATGTATCAAGTCATTCAGTACTAACTATAGGATTACCAGTTAAAACACCAGATGATGACATGGTAAATACCATGGTCTTGAATATGTACAAGATAAAGTGCTAGGTAATGATTTGTAACCTATTAGGACCGAAGGGCCACCGTGAAAATATGACTCTAGTGAGGTTGTGAACATCGACGAAGTAGTGAGGGTAGGAGATGACGTAATTGGAACAGTATACCCAACCAAAGATTTTGGTTCAGGCATGGTTGTATGACCAAATGTATACTCTCCAAAATCAACGGGAGATTGAATGGCAATGGGATCAACAGAAGCAGATGGAAACAGTTGAGGAAAATACTAGTACAGGTAAAGTTCTCCCCCAAAATGGGTTGGACTTAAAGGTGTATCAGGTTGTGTGATTTCTTCAATCATGATTTAACCAAGAGGAAGAAGTTCACCATCAAGCCCAAAATATATTTCAGACGGTTGACTATGTGATATGGGAGTTTCAATGGCTACAGAAATTTGTGGAGTGACCAAGATAGGAACAACTTCCGGTTGTTCAGGATTCATATTTCCTGGCAAAGAAGAGACAGGATTTGGATCAATTTGTGATTGAACAACTTCGGGTCCAGAAGTTATGGTCTCAGCGATTGAATGGATCGTGACCATGGGTAACTGTGAAGACTCCATTTCGACAACAGTAAACAAACCGGGATGTGTGGAAACGATTTGATCTAGCTCTCGTTTAAATGATGATGTTTCGCCAGAGGTACGAATTGTACTTAATTCGGCAGATCGTGATCGCCTTCGCCTACCAGAAGTAACTTCCGGTGGTAAAGGTGGTTCTAAAGCTAATCTATGCGAATGACAGGGGGTAGGATTTTGTTCTTCCATGATTACTGATTTATTTTATCCAAAAAAAAATAAACAAAAGAGGATAATTCTAGGCAAAAGGGTTTACCAAGAAACTGTGAACTGCAGAATACCTCCTAGCGAACCAAGAAGTATGGGCAGGTAATCTCCTCGAATGCTGTGTTCGGTGTATCATAATTTCAGGGCGGCCAACTTGGTTCACTATGGATGGATAGCACCTAAAAGTTGTCCTCCCAAATATACCCGAAGGTGCATGGAGGCCCAAGTCCTTATTAGCACTATTTGATTTGAAATCGCACAGTGAGAGCACCCCTTTATACTTATCATATTGTAACAATGCCTGATATACCCGAGAGAACATGGACAAGCTACAATATACTTATGTATGTGGAGTGAGGTATCACACATGGAATGTATCACAGACAAGTTAATGACAGTTGCTATTTTTTACGACGTCGGAACATGTCTCTAGCCTAGACCTTCTAAACGTTATCATTAAGGTTCCAATGCATTGTTAAGTAAATTGGGATTTATTTTATGTTGATCTTGATTAAAAATTTTCCTTTCAGGTTCACCACGATGATGTATATGAAATTCCTAAAATGCACGCTAAGAATGATAAACAAACTTTCACTTTCAGCTTTTTCAATGAAGAACCTAGCTACTAAGGGAGGAGAGTTCCAATTTGTTGGGAAGAGAGAAAATAATTTGTGAGCAAACAAATCAATGAATCAAAAACTAAATGAAGATTTCTTAATGTTCCTTTTGAAAAAATCACATAATCTTACATGCAAATGCAAGTTTTTCTTTTTATTTTCCTTAATGTTATGAATGTAGAAAAGAAACTAGGTGCACTAGATCAATAATCAAAATTCTTTTTACTTTCGAGAAACAAAGAATACAAACAACAATTTCTTTTTTGAAGGAAAAATGAGGATTTCAACAACAATTTCTCCTATCAATAAAATGAAGATTTTACGACAATTTCCTATTTCAAAAGCAAATGATTCTTAATGCGACCATTAAAAATTACTTTGCAATCAACTTGTCAATGATAAAGAAAAACTTTTCTAAACAAACATTGAACAAATTTTCAACCAAAGGAGGAAGAAGTATATAGAGACTTTAGTCAATTGAGCATCAAACTTTTCAGAACACAGAAGCAAACAAAATTGAAGCAAGTTGCAAAGTCAATTTCAAGGGAATTTGGTCCCTTTCAGGAGCCAACGCAGTCTCCAAGGGGAGACAGTGCTCTACAACGTAGGCTTGGAAGGGAGACAGTGCTCTACAAAGCATTGTGTATTGACTAAGGGTGCGTTGGGTGAAATAGGAAAGGAAAAATACTATTGTTTGGCTCACTGTATTTGCAAATTAAGGTCTGAAAAAGTCTAATATTTATGTGTAACATCTACTGGGTGGATAATCAAAGCAAATCAGAGACTAAAACACCAAAAAATAAGAGAAATTCTCCCCAGCTGAGTCGCCAGTTTTTTGGGCCAGAATTGTAATCTACGGATAAATTATGCTTCCCTAGATAGGTGTTAGTCTATAACAATAGGTGAAAGACTATACTACCATTTCTCCTAACTCAAAACAGATATACAGAGAGGATTGGAGGCTTACTTGTTTCAGTTGCTTCCAAATGGCTCCTTCTGTCGCTTCTGCTATAGCTTCAAATTCAAGCAGTTCGTTGGTTGAATTCTTCTTGCAAGAAAGAACATTGAAACAGTAGAAGATTCAATAATATAGATATCTATTCAAGCTAGTTAGCTAAATCAATTAAGCATAAACTACATTCATCAACCAAGATCTTACAATATGAAAAATCAAAGTTAACATAGATGCATGTAGGGAAAAACAAGAAGTACTCTTTATTGATGATAGAAGGAGAGGCTACAACCTAGTGACTGATTTGAAGTGACCTTCCAACAAATTTCCAAGTCTCATCACAGCATAAATCTCTCTAGAAGTAGCTCTACAAACCAAGCTCTCAATTGAAAATTCTCCAGCATTTCTCTACTCAAATTCTTCCTTCTCAAACACTTAGATCTGTGTTCAATTTATAGATGAGTTGTAGGTTGTTTTGAAATCAATAGCTTTCCAAAAATAGACAAGACATGTTTCCATTCATGTAGATGTCAAATGGACACTTGGATCCGAAGCTTGACACGTGTGAACTCTTCTAGAAGGCACTGGCCAAGTAGAGATTTCAGAACAATGAGAATTTCGCTCCTAATGTGACCAACGCACCTGTGATTGTCGGGAAGTGCTTTGCATAGCAGCCTTGCATGGGGCTACCTACATATGAAATGCACTTAGGCCCCTTATAACCTGCGTTGGTGAGCTCTCATATGCTATACAATAAGCTTCAAACCATGGAAACCTTTGCTTGATGAAAGTCTTGCTTGATTTATCTTGTTTCTTTTCATAGGGCATGTAGCAACTGAAATGATAGGGAATGATAGACCCTTGATCATTGGTCCTAGAGATGATGCCCAGTTAACCATGACATTGGGAATGGTACCCAAATTGACCTATAATAGTTGGGATACACGATACCAACCACTGCCCCCGCCTTGCCGCATATGTTCCAGAAATAAAGCAACAATAGTGCAAGTTATACAGATCTCTAGGCTATGATGATAAAAACGGCCAAACTTATGATCTGATGATAGACAGGGGCAACCTATATAGGATACAATCAAACCCTTCTTCACTAAGATCCCCCTCTGGTTTGGGTAGCTCCCCAGATAGGGGTAGGGGAGGGGGGCGAGGTGGCAGTGCAGGTAGGGGGAGAGGACAACTGATTTGCTATAACTGTGGGGAAATTGGGCACTTTGCAAGAGATTGCACGAACCCTATGAGACAATCCTATAGATACTATAGATAGCTAGATCATGTGATTGAATATTTTTCGATTCTGATAGCCAAGATGTTGGAGAAACAATAGACACCTACGCAAAATGTACAAAGGGTCAAGGCAAAACCTCGAGATGAAGGACCGAGTGTTAATGTTATAACACGCAGTGCCATGCCCACCGGAGAAGCTACGGAGAAATTTGAGGCGGAGCCTCTTATCTGTAAAGCAGCCATTAAACAAGAAGGTTTGGACTTACAGAAGGAAAAAGAAGCTTTTGTCGCATCTGGCCAAGACTTTGCTAAGGCTGCGACACCTACTCCTCAAGCACCCGCGAACCTCAAAGCATATGATGAGGTCAATCCATTCCTGTAGGCATGTATGAAGCTTTTGTGCAACCAAAGGGTTGTAGAAAACCTCCAAGCTTTGATAGACAGTTTCACAGAAAGAACAACCCCAACTATGGAAATTAAGGATGTACACAAACTATATAAGCATAAGAGACACAATGGTAGGGAGATGCGGTTAACCATGCAAATTGGTGACTATGAGATGGATCAGGTTATTCTAGACCTAGGCTTAGATGCGAACGTAATACCTAAGCAAACTTGGCAGTGAATGGTCTAAGTTAGAACAGATCCTATCCAAGTTGTGCACTTGTATTAATCAATGAGAATATCATACCATTGAGAGATAATAAGATCATGGTAGATACTACGAGGGTTAAAGTTCAAGCTCACTTAAGGGAGTCAGTGTGGTTAATATTAATGTCATGACCTCTCTTTTTGTGCTCACCGTTGGACAGGCCATGATAACCAGATTAGTGTTATCAATTTAAAAAGTGAAGCATAGTGTTTGAAAATGAAGGAACACGGGTGAGTAGTACACGCTGAATCCCGCGAGAAGGAGAAAGGTATACGAGCTTAGTGTGTGAGAAGAAGAGGTGGAACCGTCGCCAAGTTAACTATGTGTTGTAGCCCCTACAACACCCTCCAAAAAGACCACCATTTCAAATTTTTGGAGCCCCTTGAAACTAGAGAAAAACCAAGTGAGAATCAATAAAGTTAAGTCACAAAGTTGCAGAGTTCGTTTTTAGAAAATTGTGACCCTGTGACCTACGACCCAGCAACCCCAGGTCGCAAGGTCGCAAGGTCGCTGAGTCGTGAAGCCCAACTATTAAAGAAAACTACGACCCTGTGACCTTGTGACCCCGCGACCCCAGGTCGCCAGGTCGCCAGGTCGCAAGGTCGCAAATTGTAAATTTTAATGAAAATTGCGACCTAGTGACCCCGCATTTATTTCCCGCACATGCGACCTTTTATATAAGGGAGGTCGCCAGGTCGCATTTTTCACAATCGGCGAATAGGAAAAAACGGCTCTGACAGGTTGACTGGCGCGATTTTCCCAGGTAAGTTGCCATTTCTCTCCTGCTTTTTCCTTTCTAGACATTTCTTGCCAAATTCATGCTTTCCCAGACCTTTAAATTCCCCTTTGCATGAACTTTGATGTTTCTTTTCCAGTTTTGAATGTTTTTTTAAATCCTGCTTCATTACATCTGCCCAAACTCACCACATTTCATGTTCAGCTTTCATGGCCTTGTCCCCTACTCCCAAAGCCACTCCTCAACTCTGCATGGACCCTTTTAGCCTTATAATTTTCCAGTTAGAGGGAGGAAACCTTCACGCCGCGCGCGCCCAAAACCCCCCGGCATGCCCTAACGTGACCTGCGACCCAACGACCTAGTCGCGAGGTCGCAAGGTCGCATTTTCTTCAGATTTTGGAATTTGCGACCCAGCGACCCAACGACCTAGTCGCAAGGTCGCAAGGTCGTATTTCCAAATTTTTTAGAGAGTTGCGACCCAGCGACCCAGCGACCTGGTCGCGAGGTCGCAAAGTCGCATTGTCCTCTTTTTTCGTAATTTGCGACCCCGCGACCCTGCGACCTAGTCGCAAGGTCGCAAAGTCGCACCTAGGCCTCTTCTTGCAATCCGCGACCCTGCGACCCAGTAAACCAGTAACCCAGTTTTACATGTGTCTCAGCTAAATTTCATCACTAAACTGTAATTGGTTTTATATCATCATGTCGTTCTTATCTTGAGATTCCTTTATGAATTTGACAGGTGAACTTCAAGAAGACATAGAGTGCATACCTGTTTTATCAGATTCTAGTGACATGGCACCCCCGCTGTCCCGGAAGAAGGACAAGCAAGTGGTGGAAGAAGTTGACGAGCTGGACGTGGTATCCCCACCCCCAATATACAGGGATACACTATGTACATTTGCAAAAGAAGACAACATGCGATGGTACCAAGTGTATCATGAGTTCGCCATACCGGAAGAGGAATTCCCAGAAGATCTCCCAGACCGGGAAATATACTTGGCAGTCAAAAGGCCCAAACTACATCTGGCAGGGGCACATCCAGCCATATTTCCATGCCCAGAGGTTATAGACTGGATCATACAAAAGACAGATCCCAAGAAGTTCGTAATCCGAGACAGCGAAGGCAGGGCTTTCGCTACGCTCGTAGGCTCGGATGCCCACCTTTATTACTCGTTGCCTCGCCCAAAAGAGTACTTCACACCAGAATGGGCTATTGCTAACGCAGTTCCTGTAGTTGATACTATTAGAAAATGGTGGGAGGAGCCCGAGAAATTTAAAGCTAAGAAAGACCAAGAATATCCGGTGGCTAGCCTGAGAAAGGTCTATAAATTAGTTGCCGCCATGCTTTGCAGACTTTAAGGGCGCTCTGATTGCACCACTTTCAGCGGTAGTTGGGCTATAATCATGGAGCATGTGACGACACATGGCACCCGTTTCAACTGGGCCGGCATATTGATGACTTCGATGCAGACAAACTTGTCCGCGGCATTGGCCCCAGAAGAGGGAATGCCTTCCGAATTTTACATGGCCTCTTACCTACTGGATGCTGTCTGCGCCAGATTACACTTTGAGGGATGGGCACACAACTGGGATTCCGAGCAAACTCGTGCAATTCATCTAAAAATCAGGGTGTTTTGGGAGTCCAAGTACAAACAGGATATAGAGCAGATCTCCTAAGTATTTATCCCCTCTCTATATAGAAACCTATTTGGCCAAGACGCCCCCTGCATGTCTTGGCGGGCCAAAGAGACTCTAGTCAAAGTGGCACATTGGTTCCCTTTCCCCGGATATACCTTCATCCGAGTCTTTGGACCTTACAGGGCACCACATGCTATGCCTCGCTTTGTTACAGACAAAATGCTCATTCAGGAGGTATGCTTCCAAATGTCTCAAGGCTTCTCCAGCGTCCTGTCTAAAGGCAAAAATAAGTCGTGGCCCACGCTACCCCTCACCATTGGCGCGTGTACAGTTAAAGACTTCAAGGAAGTAGCAGCGGAGGGAGAAGCAATGAAAAGCTATCAGCTTGGGGCGCTAGAACACCGAACATATGACCCGGAGAGAATAGTTCCTGAACACTGCCTGAAAGCTAAATTTAAGTGGACTTATCAACATATTGAGCGCCCGGCAGAAGATGAAAGAAGTTATTGGTATAACGCTGAGAGACAATTTGCTCCGGGAGTAGACGTGGGCCAAGAAGATCCGGATGATCAGAGCCTAGAAGACAGAAGTCGTCAGTTGGGAGGTGCCTCTTCCTCTTTACCCAGGAAGTCTCGGACTAGCACAGGGCTTACTACATCTATCCAACAGAAAGAAGCAGAAGCAAAGGCCCAGCAAGAAAGGGAATATAAGATAAAGGAGGATGAGGAAGAACACCAGAAGAGTGCGATGGCAATGCAGAAGAAGAAGCAGGCCAAGGAGGCCAGGAAAGAAAAGGGGGAAAAGGAGGCACAGGCCGCAGCAGAATGGGCACTCAAGGCAGAGCTGGACAAAGCAGAAGCTGAGCGCCAAAAGAAGGCCGAACAGGCTGCAGAAGCTGAGCGCCAAAAGAAGGTCGAACAGGCTGCTGTATCTGAGTGGAAGAGGAAGGCCGAAATAGAAGCAGCAGCAGAAACTGAACGCCGGTGAAAGGAAGAAGAGGAAAAGAACATAGAAGAAAATGAGGATGACATGCTAGAAGACATCGAGGTAACTCCCCTCGAGATACCTCTGGGCAGTACCAAGCTCTCTGATGTTAGATCCCCCCAGGGGCAGGAAGAGGATGTATTTGACCTCACCAGACTCACATTCGATCAATTCTCTTTCAAAATCCAGCAAGAGAAAAGAAGGTCACTGGCGCAAAGTCCCTCTGCCACATCCACAGTTGCAACAGGCAAAGACATAGTCCTTGATACCAGGACTAATCCTGTAATGATAGCATCGGCGGGTACTGCTTTCGCCGCAGCCACGGAAGAGAACGTAACCAGAATGAGTAGAGAAATAGTCTCTCTACAAAATATACTGCAAGCAGCTGAGCAGCACGAGAAAATAGTAGAGCAGGAGAAAGCAGAGTTGAGAGCAGAAGTTCAACAACTTCGAAACCAGACTCCACCGGTAAATGAAGTCCCACTGGCCATTTTCAAGGAGTGTGAAGTGTTAGAAGTAACCATGAGGCAGGTGTATGGAGAAATTTTCACCATCAAACAAACAGTCGCCCCATTGGTAAGACCACGAGCAGAAACCAAGCAAAAGCACGAGCAGCTCGGGGAGGCCTCACAGGCCTTAGACAGGATGATGGGCTGGACAGTACAATACCCTCAGGCACCTGAAAATTTTCCCAAGAGGGATTGGATTCATACACAGGATGCTAAGGTTCAGCTCCGTATGGCAATACAATCTAAGGACAAACTGTCTAAGGACCTGGAAAAAGTAATGTCTTCATACAACCACCTGATCAGCGATATCGACTCGATGCACACTTTGCACCACATTCCGTCGCTTGGGGCATTGGACGAAGAGAAAACCTGGGAACAAGTGGATCAGGACATCTAGTCATTTTTGCAGCCTATCAAGCGAGCCGCTGCTGCTCCTGAGCCCTCAGCATCTCAATAACATTTGAGTCAGTTTATTGCCACTCCAGCATGGATTTATACCAAGCTTGCCTCGCTTTCAAACTAGATCTCATAGAAAAGGGAAACCTTAGCACCAAATGCTTTGGAATGCATGCATCGGTTGAAGGAGGAGGTCCCTCTGTTTTCCCCCATAGCGGCAGAGTACCGGACATGGCAAGATTTTCTCAAGGAGCAACAGATTGACGCCCCTGACATCAACATTGCGCGTCCATCTCCACAGCTCGGTAGCAGCAAGTCATGAGCAGCAGTTAGAGGTAGGTCGCAGGTCGCACCACCCAGACAAGTCGCAGGTCGCACTGCCTATCCAGGTCGCAAGTCGCACATACCAGACAAGTCGCAGGTCGCAACCTCTTCAAGGTCGCGAGGCAACTCAACAGGCATGCAGGCGAAAAGTCGGGAAGCCCAAAGGGCAAGTTTTTTGCTATAAAACTCCCTACGGGGAAAGTAATAAGGGCTTTTTCTTTTTGGGAGACTCAAGAGCTACATTGTATTGTATTGAAAGATCATATTCTTAGGCATATGAATACGAATACTTGCTAAAACCCCTTTTTCGGATGATGTGTTTTGCTGTGACAGCACTGTGTGTATTTCTTGAACAGTTTCAGAACATCCTATGATTAATGAAACTGCATTTCCAATAACATCATTTATGCATCATGTTTATCTATGCTTGTGTTAATGATGTTTAGTTTTATCGCTTTCTAAATGGATGTTAATACCTTTGTCTATTAGCATTTCGTTTTATCTTTCAGGAAGTAAAAAGGAATCTTGCCATTAAGAACTATTTCTTCTGTGGTCAGATACCTTGCAAACATAACCCCAAAGACGTGCCGTTAACTGCATCTCTTCGGGCGTATATGTTTTATTCATTCTCTTGCTACGCATAGTGTTGTGGAAATGTTCAATGCATCAATCATGTATTTTGTATCCTATGAATAAGTGTGTGCCTACAGATTCAATCAGGTTCTTTTGAGATCGGAAGGTAAGGCGTCTTAAGCGGTAGCCGGACCCACACCCCGGACGGGATCCCTACTCCAAATGGTTTAAGGTCTAATTGGGACTTTCAGTGTTTCGTGCCGAGTTTATTGGCGGACCAATTTTCCTGTCAACACTATGAGGGACAAGCTCTTGGATCGATCCTATGGTAGATGGTGTGCTGTTGGGACGACGATAGCGAATTCTTTTTGGACCTGGAGCAAAGGGAAAGGAATAGTGGAAAAATTAGTTTTATGATGTCTCTGTGACATGCGCCTGCAGTCTGAGGGAGTTACGCTGCCTTATCCTCGAGTGAGAGAACTGCCCTACTTTGATGCTTCTAGTAGTATTAAGGAGTTTTTGTGAACATTTGAAGTTGAGGTTCCAAGAGAACGGAGGCTATGGGACCTTAATCTAGCGATGCGCGCAACACCTGCGAGGTGGTGGGACACACATAAGGGGGAATTCCAGGATTGGGAGGAATGTCGGGATATGATGATCCTATGATTTGAGCCTTCGGCCAACGTGCGCGTCAAAATTTTCTTGGCCCAGGGGATCTGCGAGAAAATTTATTCACCTAGATGGAGAAATGGTGGGATCGCACTACAGAAGAATGGGTTCACTTGTTTATTCATGCCTTGGGACCATTTCCCACCACATGGTACTTAGAGGAGGAGCTACATCAATGCACCCGCCATTGGGAAACCTTAAAGGAAAAATTTTTGGGGACATTCGGGTTAACGGGAGGATCGGAGGTGCTTTCCAAAGCTCTACAGGATATCGATACCTTTGTATTTGGTGAATCCAGCCCCTACGTAGCATGGGAAATACCCACATGGGAAACACAGCTGCATGATATTTTCAACTTCCACAATATCACCATCTGTCCCAAAGTCGGGATTGAGGCAGCCAGCTTTGTTGAAATAACGCCTTGGAGCTCGGTCTGCTTTGAAATGGGTTACGGCTCCTAGATCCCTAATATCAGCTCATTTATTATCTAAATCAAAAGAGAGAAAAAATCAAATGGCGGGTTAATGAATCTCCCAAAAACTAGTCCCAGATTGAAAATCACTGAGGAGTCACTGCGACTATATGCAAAGGGCGCCGAAATGTGGATATCCGAAGAAAAAGCCGATAGGCTGATATGGAGGTTCAAATATCTTATTTATAATAGCAAATCAGAGCTACATTACAGCCCATACATCGTACAAGAGAAAGAATGAGACTATATAGGAAAAATCCTCATAAATGAGGTGCAACAACCATAGAAAAAGTCTGCATATACTCAACAGCGTTATTTATTGGGGCTGAAGTAGCAGTTTAATAATACTCAGATCTAGAGAAGATCTGTACATAAAAATATAGATCTAATTCATATATGTGTACAAGAAAAGCTCCTTTATACATTCCCCTTGGGGTTTTGTGCAAAACATGAATCACAGAGAGTAGATATGAGATCTAGAGTTGCAGATCTGCAGAATTATTCAGAATTTTCTGAATCATACAATAGGATAGTAGATCAGATCTGAAACAAACATGGATTGGATGGCCAATCCATGGACCACCACAGTGCGAGGAAGAATCCTAACACCGGAGATCTCTCCTCCAAAATGCAGACAAAACACCCTGCAACTTCTCCTTTGCAAATAACACAGTCTACGGAGAGGAACTGCACTGTAGGCTCTGAGAATTATTTGGCCTGCTGCCAAGGTTTGGATTTGAAGCTCAATCAGCTAATGCACTCTTCCAGGAGGTTAAAAGACACACTCACTGAGAAGAGGCACTAGTAAAATATAGATCTGAGCAGATTTAGTGTCTTCCACTTGCTAAAACACACAAGGACAACCCAACCCTCAATAGGATCAGCGTTGTAGGTGTAAGGTGAAGCTTGGCGCAAGCCTGATAGTGGAAAATATGGAACAAGTCTCCTCCAAGAGCTACTCAAGGAAGGAGGTGGGGTTCCTAAACAGGAAAACCCAGAGAGGAGTGTCTAAACAGACAATACCTTCAGAAAATAATATTTTCAACAACCCCTTCATGCTGCTCTCCTCTTCCTTTTATAAGATTGGAGTCTTTTCAAACCCTAAACCACTTCATTAGTTTATCTCCTTTCACATGTAGAATATCCTTCTAGAACTGTGTTGTCCCTCAAGGAGGTTCAATGCATCTAGACTGCGTTATAGATATGGTCATGGTTAACTTGGTCAAGTGATCAACCTCTTTCACACTCAAGGTGTCTTCATTTTGACTAGCTAGCTTGATTTTCATTCACATTGAGCTGTCTTTATTTAGGCTCCACTCTTTGAGAATAAATGCTGTTGACTTGGTCAAACTTTACCTTGTCCACATAGTTTAGACATTTTTCACACATGTGGATGCTTGATCTGGTTATTTCATGATCCCTTTTCACACTATGAGGGATTTTTATTCATACTTGAGAAACTTATGAGCCTCCTTTCCCATTTAATCATCCATCTAGACTTTAAAAGAAAAATTAATATTCCTATTAGCTGCAATCTAATTTAGGAATATTACAGTCTCCCCCTCCCAAATGTTGCTTGTCCTCAAGCAACTGCAAGGGTGCTGCAAAATCTCCCCTTCTTCTCTTGTGGCCCCCTCATCCAATAGTCTCCACCATTGATTCAGATTTTTTGCAATATTCCCATCTTCCAATGGCCCATCCCCAATGTGCAAGTTGGCCTTTGGCGAATAAACCCAATGGCTCTCATCATGAAGAAATGGAAGGTCTATGTGGAAACCTCCTTGTTGATTCATGGCCTCCTCAAGACAGAAGTGATGGGGAATCTCATTATGCATGAAAGACTCCCATCTCCATGCCTTCATCCAAATGAAGCGGATCACCTTCCAGCTTGGAAATCCATAGAAAAACTCCTCCCCAATACATATGAGAGGCATGTCCCTAGCAAAAATATGGCTCACCCTCCAAAGAAGCAAGTTCTCTATCATAGTGACCATATAATATCTCATGCTCCCATTGAAGCATGTAGTGCAAAAAGGAGTGGGGAACTTCTTTCCCCAAGGACACATCCCACCAATGTGCCTCCCCTCCAACCATGTTCCCAAGAGTAAGAACATTTCCAACATATGGAATCATGATTAGAAACATGCTTGTTGCCATTTATGATAAAGGAAGAAGATGTCCCTCAGCATAATACCTTGGTGATTTACTGCTCAACGCCATAGAATGGAGATGAAAAGTATGTTTTGGGGAAAATCTGCCCTAGAGGTTCGTTGAGTTACAACCTCCACGACGAGCATGCTACTCGAAGGACTCACAGCCAGCGTGTTCAGCGGAAAGGTCCAAATAAACCAGATCGAGGAAGGATCGTAGGTCCTACGATTAGACGAATCCGCGAGTCCCAAACCATGACCCTTCTTCCTTATTAACCTGAAAGACAAGAAGAAACAAGCACGAAGAACTAGTTGTACAGCATATATCTACTCTAAATGTTAGTGAAATCCATATGAAACATTAGATAAACCATATTAAATGCTTAAATAACAATATTCTCATATATGCAAGCGGACACTAACACGTATATTTCGGGAACAAGATGGTTCTTCTGTATTATAAATAGCATGTACAGAAATAACAAGTGGAGAGATCACCTGAATCCTTCCACGATCTTCGAGCACACCGTCGTCCAGATCCATCCCACCCTTGCCTCGCTAAGATTCCTTCCGAACTGGTGCATACGAGATGACATATAGGAAGATGAGCATCTCCAGGAAACAAGGGTTTCCTGTAATGAACTGGGAATTGCAGGAGGCACGGGAATTCAGACTTGGATAGGGAATACCAACAGAATATAATATCAATAATTTCTCTCTTTCCCTTAGGCCATACACATGAGGGGCTTTTATACTCCCTCAAAGTAGTTTCAACAGTTGGAAACAGTTGGCCACGTGCTGGGGTGGTTGAACTACCAGAGTAACCATCAACCCAGCCCGAAAATAGGGAATTTTTATATATTTTTTAATTATTTTAATGGCATACGCGGAAAAGTGCAGTTGGACTCGCGTATACACGCGGAAAAGTCTGGGCATAATCGCGTATGGGGATTTTTACACTGTTTTTTAGTGAATTTGTCCAAGTCTGTAGGAATGGGTGCCAGCCATAAAGCAATCACGCGAATCATATGAAGGTGAGAAATGATGCTATATGAATGCCCAAATATATGGAGTGAGAAAGGGTATGATGGCGAAATGTAATATGCACATAGAAAGAACTTCACAAGGACAAGCGAGGACTTCACCAGATTTCAGCCTACCAAAAACCAATGAAAGAAAACAGAGAGTCAACTCATGTTGAGGCGGGCATACTCATGCTCAATCAAAAATACATCATATAGAAAGTACTGAATAGATCCAACATGTATACAAGTATAGCTGAACTGAAAGTACACAATGAATCATCTGAGCATGGCCCGGAAATATAAGTCTGAATCAATTTCCAAGTATCACATATAGAAAGCTGATCAAGGATGGTGCAACTGGATGTCTGATCATATAAGTAACTGAATCTCCAAGTACCGGATCATAAGAGGTGGAATCAAACGGTACAATCACGCAACTCGGGTGCCAACATATGAGATCTTTGTTGTCTTCGACCTTGACATATGGAATGGAATGACATCCAGTGGCGAATGGAGCGTAGTGAACCAAAAATCTTGATGCAGCCGAGGTCTTCACCGATCACTATGGCACAATTCTACCTGATGGGAATAAATGGTAAAAATCAGACCATGTGAAAATCGTTGAATGCGGATTGATGATGTATCTGGGTTAACCAGCAGCGTTCACCAATAATAGAAAATGGCTGATCAAGGTGCTGATGCAATCGACAAGTCTTGAGAGAATAGGTTGAAATAACGAAAGTAGTAGGAATTCAAGGAGGCAATGATGAATCCCCACTGTCGATAGTGAAGAGTCTGCCACTGATGACTGCAAACCCTAAGGTACTGAAAAAAAGACTCTAGACCTTATTCCCAGAGCAATGAGTCGGAGTCGATGGGAAAAGATCTGCTGGAAAGAAGGCATTAAGGCATCCCACATCAGTCCAGCGCGAGTGTAACCCGCAGGCCAAGATTTGGAAGGAATCGGACGAAGGAGAGTGATGGAACCAAAACCGAAGTACGTTTCCGACGTGCACAAGATGAAGCTAGCGCACGGAAGAAACCCTCTGAACCAACCAATAATGAAAGGCGACACGAAGTGAAATCCGCGATAGGAGTCAGAAATGGAAATCAAGGTACTGCACGAATCCCAAGTGTGATAATGTATGCTGACGTCGAACACAGGGGAAACCACTCAGTCAAAGACCCATAATGATGATCAAATGCTGAGCACAAGGTCACCTATCAATGATGGAAATAGGGCCAGGGTGCGGCTCTAGGTTTTCTCTTAGAGCAATGTGTCGTAGTCGATAAGAGACAAAACCGCCAGCGAGAAGTCAATGGAGACCTTCTCAGACCGGCACGAGCAGAAGAAAAACATCGATGTGATAGAACAAGTCATGACAGGAAATGAGAGACGTGAATAATGAGTCGAAGACACCGCGAGAATGGCCATTTCTGGTTAGACTTCCCTTGAACAAAAGCACGACTCGTGATGACCATGGCAGTAAAAAGTGACACTGTATAAGTCTGTTATGCAGGAGGCAAAAACAAACTCTCCATATGATTGGAAGAGATAACCAGCCGGGGGAGGACTGACCAGTGAAACAAGGCAAAGGCTGAACCTAGGTCAAAACTAAAACCATCCCAAATGAAGGAAATATATAAGTGTATATGCTTTGTTCAAGGGCGACAAACTGACACTGTACTGCCATCAAATTACGAAGTTATATCCCATTCCCGCTCTTTTTGTTATATTTTTTTTTGTCTTTTTCATATAATAAGCTGAAAAAGAAATTAGAGGAAGCTCTTTATGTGCAACAAGATAGAGCAGTATCGAAAATCGGATGCATAGTTCTGGGAGTAGACGATCCTATGCTGTGCAAGGTGGCGGAAGCAGTAGCGATAATGCTCGATTGTTCCGTCTGGCGGGTGGGGATTGATACGAGTCGCGATAGCTAAGTGCATGCAATGGTTAACTTGTACAGATAGACAAGGTCAAAATTTGGCTTAAACATCGAGTCCAAATGAAGCCGGCTAAAGGCCAGGATAAACAAGTAGCCAATATGCAATGCAGTAATACAACTCAACAACACCAGGGAGCCTCTAGGGTAAAAGCCAGAAAAATGATAGTGAGGAAGAAGACGAATGAAGCTTCAACACATAAGTCATGGCGGGACTAAAGAGGACTCCCGAGCCTACATAAAACGCAGCATGGGCAACAAGTGATAGCGAGGAACTAACTAGGAAGCCCATGTAAAGGAAGGCTCTACCACCAAGTCATGATTGAATAATCGGCGAGTGAAATGGGTGTAATAGTCATGAACCGATGTGGATCTGACCCTATGGAAAGTAGATCACAGAGAGAGGACTAGTATGCAAGATGCAATGGAAAGTGATTTTTCCCAAGCTATATGCCGTTGAAGATCATGATACTCGCCGTGACGAGTCACGAATCATGGATCAAAAAACCCAGAAAAATCTCAAATTCGATCAAAATGTACCCGAAAACATACCAAACTAGGCAAATGCTATCCCAAGCATCCGGTTATGCAGCCTAAGATAGATCGGGAAATAAGTATAACAAATTTTTGCGATAGTACTCTGAAAACTTTTTAGCCATAAATAGACAAATTACTCTCATATTTGGTTCATTATTATATCGCTTCGATTTGGAAAAGTGCTCCGGAGCAAAAAAACTTTTTTTCACAAATCAAAGAGCAATCGACCGTCGAATCGCACTCGAATTTGTCGTACAGTCTTCAATCATCCTTGCAAATCATTTTGTCCAAGTTTAGTAAATTAAAAATTTTAGTGATTTTCACTCACGTAAACCGTTGCTAAAAATACACTGCCTACGCATACGACGCGTTGGTAGAATTCGTAGTCGCAGTATACACATCGACCGTACATAAAGAAATTCGCGTATGCGCAGTGCCCAAATAAAAAAAATGTGAATACAAGGATTTACCGAATTTTGACAGATGACAATCTCATGGAGAGAGCGTGAACACAAGCACTGACTCAGCAGAAGTCATGCAAGATCGCAGCATCTGCAAAATATTCTTCTGACATGGATTGCTCAAATTTTTCAAAATGCCAAATATGAAAAGCAAATGTCCCGCTGTTAGAAATGCTTTGTAAATATTGAACCGTAAGAGGATCGTTTTAGAAAAGACAGATCAGATGCCAATACGCTATTGAAGTGGAAGACATATATATTATCACTTAGACTCCTCCTCCCGAAACCCAAAGGGAGGGACTTCGCACGGGAAGCTCCCCCGGAGGGCTAACCGGTGAAGATTAGACATGTCCACGTGTGGTTATGGGAGTGGCTCCTAAAGAAAGCTGGAACTCGTATTGCAATTAAATATTTAAGGGATTTGCACATGAAAATCCTCCTTTTCACCATTGGCAGTAGTGGCAAGATCCCAGCTCTCTACATCAGAGTGCCAGTCCGAAGACGCAAATGGTATAGCATGGGGAATGCTCGACTCATGTGTATGATTGGTGCACAGCACTTATTACCGGGAACATGAAGCAACAATTGACCTCAATCCGTCAAGCAAAGACAAAACACTTTGGATACTAGTACAATTTTGATGAAATTCTTTCTTTGAGAAGATACCATCATTGACAGACCCGCAGTCATCTCTACCATCAACAAAAGTTCTTCTAGAGATCCAAGAATTGCCCTGTTGGGCAGTATATGATGAAGAGATTAGGGGGAAGTGAAGTTCCCCGAACCACTTGGGATGATGAGTTCTTCCTTTGTGGGATGAACAAATCATCTTTGTGGATGACTATCCCCATGCCGGGGATGGACTTTCAGTAGATCCACGATCTTGTTCTTCCACCAGTACAAACAGATGCATGCAGTTGGTAAGTTTGCAAAAATTTTAACTTATATAATTTTTTTTGGATTTTTTAAATATGTATAGAAAAATGAAAAACAAACATGTTTTTTTGATTGATCATAATGACCGACAATGTAAACATGATCATGATATGGGATATTGGACTGGCCATACCTCGAGGGTTCTCCCGTGCCAGCATGCATCAGGGGTGAAGCAGATCCAAAGGGGATTCAGCACATGACCCGCTGTGCTTCGTACGTAGGAACTTGGAGGGTTAACCCACCAAATACCTATGTCATCGCAGTGGGATCGGGATTCACGAAGTCGTCCAGTGCACGGTGGTAGAGTGCCTCGAGACTCAGCTACGATTATTCCGCCAAGTTGCCACCGCGATCATGTTCTATAGGAACACGACTTCGGGTAGGGACCTCTGTGAGTAGATAGATATTATGCATCAGATAATTGTATATTTTCTTGAGACTCGAATATGACGTCATGAAGCTTCCAAATTTTGTATGACCTTATGGATCCAAACTTTTGTAAATTTTTTTGAACACTCGATGATATATACACACGCATATTTGATGTGATGTGATAAATGTATCAAAATGTATGATGTTTTTGAGATGATTAAATTTTATTGTATGGAATGATTAATATGCCAACTAGCTATCCATTAGCTAATGAGTCACCCAACCAATTGTCACTAAGGAATATGAATGAAAAAGTTAAAAAAATGAAATGATCTTTGTAACAAACAAGTACCTCAAGAACAACCTGTAATAAAAATGGATCTCGAACTCGATAAGTATTGTTCAACCGTGACACCACCACTACCGAGAGTCACAAGAAAACTACCAACGAATCGAACACCCAAAGATATTGCCTCCGAGAGTAGATAAAACAAATGCATAGGTATTCGCTATATTAGTTGAAGCAGGACTCAATGCAATCTCTCTTGATACTAATGCAATGACCCTCAAGGATAATGAAGCACCCAAGCCGCAGCAGCGAAAGTTCGGGTGTGTCTAATAGCACCATCGGGCCGAAAACCAAAATGACTCATGACATCCGACACAACTCGCCAAAGCTGCATCAAAAACATCACCAACTCATCAAAGATCGAAAATCAACCAGATATGTCCAAGCATGAAAAAAAATTACTATGATGTGAGCTAGCAAGAAACATGCAAGCTTCAGCCAAAGCCTAGGCACAATACTTCTTCAACAGAGCCCATTTCTGGGGTTCGACAATCCTCGTTCCCTCTCCGAAATCAACCAAGGCATACGCTCCTTTCTTAAGGACTTTTTAACGATGAAGGGGCCATACCAATACATAGATTTAAACTTTCCCCTCCCGCTTTCAGGGCATCTTTTTTCTTGGGCAGGCAGCTCAAACAATGTCACCTTCCGAAAAATCCTGGCTTTGACCGCCTTATCATACCGAACTTTAACTCAGCTTTTTATGCGCTTCATTCATCATAGGCGTCATCCCCGACGCCGCCACTTCAAGATGTTCCGCATGAAGGGAGCCGTTTTTCCGAGCACTAGAAATGTTAGGAAGAAGTTCAACATACTCAACTTAAGAGAAGGAATCTCACATTCAATGGGAAATACGTATTCCAACCCGTGGCACTAGCTGAACGGAGTAAAGCTAGTTGCAATTTTCATCGACGTCCTCGTATGCCCAAAGTAGGATATAGCATAATATGCCGCTGGATCTAGCTTTTATCAATTGTCCTTTGAAGAATTGTCTTCATGACTTGTTCTCGTCATTTCGCCCACTTGCCCATTGGCTTGAGGATAATACGGAGATGAATGAAACGTTACCTCGCCGTGAAAACCCAATTTGAAGAGCCAACTCACACGATCATACTATTCTGCGAAAAATGACCACATATGATCGTTGACAATCTCTCTTAGGAATACCAAAATGAGCGATAACCCGGTTGAAAAAGAAAAGAGAGTCGTGCAAAATTCTCACCATCGTTCCCAAAAGTAGGGTATAGCTCGACCCACTTCGTAAGGTATTTCTCATCATACAATAATGTACTTGTGACCTTAGCCGAAGGCGGGTTACATAAGTAGTATAATCAATTCCCACTTTGTAAAGGGACCGATGTGCATGACCGGAAAAAAGCGGAGCCGGTGATGAGCGCATTTTTCGAGTATAGACTTGACACGCATGACACTTTTTGGACCGATTCGATACAATCCTTGAAAATCGAGGGCCAAAAGTACCAAAGACGTAAGATCTGGATCGTAGCAAGCCTGCAGTAAATGACCCCCACAAGCTCCACTCCGTGGGAATCATTCACATTGTACCCACGCCTTCTCCAGAGTTAGCACGTCTCGTGATTGAATCAACCCCTCGATCCCGTATAAAGCATCAACAATAATCAAATAATTTTGCTACAGTGACGCAGTCGTACGAATATGCTCATCTTTCGAAAAAGTAGAGGGAAACTTCATAGTCCGGAGATACACACAATTATATCTCCATACCAAGGATCCCGTGAAGAGATAAGAAACAAATGTTCATCCGGGAAGGATTACATCTATAGATCATCTCTTCCCCACAAAACGGCAACTCGGAGATCAATTCCGCGAAAACCAATGATTTCTGGACTCGGCATATAAACTCAAGATCAAATTTCGTAAAATCACAATCCATCTATTGTATTTGCCCCCAATCACTCGCCTACCGAGGACAAAACTCTGAAATGGATTGGCCGTCGCAAAAAATAAGTTTTTCGAAGAATAATGTAATGCCGTGAGTCGCCGCACAAAGATGAACCTCCGTCGCTAAAGCTAATTTTTTCTATCTAGAGGTACCGGAGTTCAGTCCTACCAAGCCTCAACTAAGGTAGTATATAACATGCTCGTGAAGAGCATCATCCTCTTGAACCAGAACCATACCAATAGTAGATTCGTCGTCGCTGCTGTACAAAAGGGAAATCCCCGCTATAACCGGTGGAATCAATAAAGGATGCAGTAGGTCAATGCTTTTCTTCTAGGGGCAGCATCGAATGAGCGTTGAGCGTAATCATCCCAAAGAAAAGGAACTCCCTTCTTCAAAGCAATCTCATAAACCCTTTTTGTAACTTCAAAGCATAATTTACATAAACTTCGAAGAAAATTAGACTTTCCTCAGTAGACTTTGAAGCTTCGACGGATAGAGTGACTGGGAGGCAACCCGAAGTATTGCTCTTCAACTCTCGAAGGGATCGCGTACCCTAATCCCTTCCCTAGCACACAATGAATCCCAATAACTGCCGGATGTAACTGCGAAAACGCACTTGTTCGGATTCAATCTAATCTTATGAACCGACATCGTTCAAATATTTGTCGTAGGTGAGCAGTGGATGATCCATCCTCTTCGAGAATGAGCAGCTTAAATCATCCAAGTATGCCTCGATAATCTTTTTGATGTCGTGGAAGGCATATGACATGGTCCGTACGAAAGGTAGCCCCGCATTTTTAAGACCAAAAGGTACTCTTCGTATGCAAAAGTACCCCAGGGACAAATAAAGGCAAATCATACGTCGATCTTCGTGACTCTGATAGTAATCCGATTATATCCCAAAGAAACCGTCCATGAAGGGGAGAAAATAAATCCCTATTACCGTAGCAGCCACCTCCGCCAATAGATCTCGATCGATAAAATGGTGTGGGGTAATTATCTTTAGGACATGCTTTATTTAGGTCTCTAAAATCGATGCAAACTCGAATCGTTCCTTGCTTTTTTATCTACAGTGAAATCGTAGATTTGAAACCCATTCAACTCGAGAGAACAGTGAAAATGAATCTCGCCTTGAGCCTTCTCAAACTCGCGCGATAGTCAGCCGCTTCCTAGGATTGACTTTGACAAAGTTTTTGCCTTACCGTGTTACACCATTTTTTTGGTCATCTAACCTATTATCATTATATGAACCCAAGTACACCATGTGTAAGACCCATCCGGGGCTATACTCTAAGTAAAACTCAAGCTTTTTCACTATGTTAAAACAGGAAACCCCAAAAGGAAATATTAAACAAACCCATATTTGTTTGACTTTCCTCATGGAATAATTAATTAAACCATAATTTAATCATTATTCCCAGTCATGTTTAACCCAAAATCAAAGAAATTAATTAGATAAACCTTTATTTATCTTATTAATTTCTAGGAATAATTATTTAAATCTTATTTAGATAATATTCATTGTTAAATATGACCAAATCACCCACAAATAATTAAATAAATCATTATTTATTTGATTATCTTCTAACCGCTTCCTTAAAAAGATAAATAAATCATTTATTTATTTATTTTTGACAAATTAAGGGATTTGACCCAAGTCAAATACCTTTTCCCTCCAACAAATATAATAAAATATTCCATAAAAAGTAGATCTAGATCTGGTTAACCCATGCACCAAGATCTAGAAGGCCCTAATATTTTGTTATAAATAGGAGGGTTTTTCCTACCATTCTTCACCTTTTGTTGCCTATTAGATCACTCTGGATCTATACACTTGGTCACATATTTCCATCATTTGCTCCCATTGAGCTATACTCTTTGCATTGGGTTTTCTACATCAACTAGAGAGAAAAATCTTAGATCTGAAGTGCTGAGGACTTCCAAGAACCCATCCCACTGAGGGGAATTGGATAATCCTTATTGTTTTCCTCCCAGGTGCCCCATTAATACAAAAATTATTTCAAAAATTGTTCTTGTCTTGTCTATTGGTATATGGAGCAAACCCTTACTTTTTCTGCTTAATGTCTTTCCATGCATAGATCTAGTTTTTTGCAGCTCTTTTCTGTCTAACTAACCACAGATCTGAAGATATTGGCAGCCACTTTTGTTGTTAGGGCTATTAGTTATGCGTAGCTAAAGTGGTCCTTTTTCGTACACTTCGACAAAGGATTCATACTAACAAATGGCGACTCCACACGGGTTTTAAATTACGACCGCTGTCGTTTTTCATATTCATGCATATCCAGCTACTTCAGACCCTAGGGTTTCTTTTCAGCTGTTTATTTTTCCTATTTTTATGTTGTTTTTCTCACATAAAACCCTAAAACATTAAAATTTCTAACTTCCGTGTGTTTCTGGCCCTATTGCGCAGGTAAGCGACATCAGCCGCAACTGAGACGGCAACTTTTCCGAAAATCTGCCGCCGAGACAACCGGAACGGGAGGTCGCACTTTTCAGCCCAAAAACTGCGACCTGGACCTCCAGGTCGCACTTTTCAGCCTCTTTTCTGCGACCTGCACTAAAAACAGGTCAGAACCTGCGACCTGCCAAATTTTCAGCTGTTTTTCTGCACTTTTTCTGGGTTTTGCTGAAGCTTCTGTCAGGGTTTTCCAACCTCTCTCTCAGCCCGTTTCGACCTGTTCCTAATATTTTTTGCTCATATAAGTGGGAACCTAGCCTCCCAGGGCTTCAGTACCCTCCAATTTTGGTGGAAGAGTTTTAGCTGCTTCAGGTGTCTGATTTTTCAGAGTTTCAGCCTCCCCTTTTCCAGATCTGATACCTCCTTTTCAGATCCCTTTTAATCAGCTCTTCTACCTCTCAAATCACCTCCTGAAGATTTGTTTGGATCTACTTTTAGGGCCTCCTCCTTGCCCCTTCTGCTTTTTGTTGATTTCCTCCTTTTTTCCAGCCACCTTGCCTCTGCCTCTTGGCTGTGATCTGCACCTCTTTTCAGCAGCTTTATCCTTTAGATCCCTGTCCCTCTTGACCCTAGATCTATTGGCCTCTTTTTAAGTGTGTTTTGACTAGATTTTTGCCCTCTTTTAGAGTAGTTTTGAGAGACCCGCCTTTTTGGGTTAGATTGATGCATGGTTAGCTGTTAAATGTTTTGTTATTTCAGCAATCTATATTGTTCTCTGCAGATTTATTTTTAGTTACGCAGCACACTTTTTCTTGCTCTAAAAACGAAAAGGGTTTACAAATTAAAATTAACGCACACACCACATCGTACCCTAACAAGAAGCCACCGGTTAACACCGCCGGAAAAGACCTTGTAAAATCAATTGTCACATCACCTTTGTCCTCCGCCCTCGACCTTACTTCGATTCTCGCTCCCTTTCGCCTCGCTGCTTCTTCCCCGACATCATTGCACTCCCTGGCGTTTCTTCTCCCCGAAGACTTCGGCCCTTCACCCTCGCTCGGCCGATCGACTCTGAGCCCGCCCCCCGCCGTCGTCGAGCCAGTCCTCCTTCGAGTCCGCACTCCGACTCCTATCCATATTCATCGGGTTCTCCTTCCCCTCCTGGTTCTCCCCCTGCCACCTTCACTATGTCTGGTTCAGGGCCTAACGCTAGCGGTTCTCCCGGCCCCAATGCCGGCCCTACTACTAGCGGAACCGCCACAGGAACTACCCCGGCCACCCCCGTATTGCCGTACATTGCAGGCCTCAGCCTCCCCGATTTCAATCAGTTGATCAATGACCCTATCCACCACAATGCTAATTGGCCTGCTATGCCAACCAAGCTCCCTTCCGACATCCCTAAGTTCGAAGGCCAAGCTGGAGAAGATCCAACCAATCATGTCCGATCTTTCCACATGTGGTGTTCCTCCAATTCCATTACCGATGACTCCATTCGTCTTCGTTTGTTCCAATGCACGCTTACCGGCGAAGCTTCTAAATGGTATGTTGAACAAGCCACCTCTTCCCATACCACCTTTGAGACCCTTGCCCAGGCCTTTTTTTCTTATTTCCAGCTCCCTCTCCTATACGACACTGGCACGGAGCTCTTGACTTCCTTTAAGCAATCCTCTTCAACCCGCCTTTCTGCCCATGTCCAGGAATGGCGAAAAAGACGGAGCTTATGTCGAGCCCCTCCCTTCGAAGATCGGGTTTATATGGACTGGTTCCTTCGCACCCTTCCAGCTCCCATCGGCAAGGATGTCGCCTCCCATTTTCCTCAAACCGAAGAAGCCGCCCTCCAAATAGCCTTGAAATATGACCTGATCTACGCTCAATCTAGTTATGTTTATACCGTTCTTCCTGACCTCCCCAGGCCCGGTGGCGCTAACGCCCCGGGGGCATCTCATTCCGCCGACGGTATCGTTGGAGCCCTTTCCCATCCGTACGCTCAACCTCCTATGGGTTATGGTCTCCCTCAGGGAGGGGCCAGCACCTCTAGCACTCTTCCCCCTCCCGGTAGCATGTATCCAGGATACGGCATGCCTCCTCCTTTTTCCCAACCTCCTGCTTACCTCAATGTTTCCCAACCTACCCATTACCCTTATCCGCAGCCTGGTGCGCCAGCTCCTCCAGCATATGCGCTTCCTCCTCCCTTGCCTCCTCAACCCCAGCACCAACACCTACAGCCCCCTCCAGGGCAAGTATTTGCACAGCAGGGCGCGACTAATCCCCCTTCTTCTCAAAGAAGGTGGAGAGGCAACCAAAACCAATCTTCCCCTGGTACCCGAGGACCCAATTCTGGTGTGGACCCTAACACTGGCAACCAGCAACAGGGCATTCAGCCCAAGCCGGACAGGCCGCTTCGCACAAACAAGCCCTGTTCGTGTTGCGGTGTTTATGGTCATTACACCCACGATTGTCCCCTCTTACCCCAAATGCGGTAGATGTGGGAGTCTCAAGCCACATTGCGCGGACAACACGCCTCCCCTCATGCTCCTCCTAATGTGGCCACTACCCAGCCAGCTGTGTTTACTGATCCTTTCCCTCAGCAAGGATTCATGGCTACCCAACCGCCCGACAGCCAGGTAGCCGCCCCCCCTTCCCTTTCTGGTTCCTCTGATTACCAGATCCTTATGATGCACTCCGATCCTAACCCATCCGTCGATCTTCACCTTCAAACTCGGTCTCGTCAGTACCCCAAGCCTCCTGCTCAGTCTGCCCCCGAGCCTCCCTCTTCAGGTTCTACAGAGCCTCTTTCGACATCCAGTGGTCCCTTACATATCCCTCAACCCAAAGTTGAGGTCCATACCAATATTCCTAAGGGACCATTACGTCGAAATGCTGCTTCTGGTCGAGCTGCTCATTCGTATAGCATAGTAGATGATCTGGCGCAGTCTCCTGCTGCCATTTCCACACTGGAACTCCTCCAGTCGTGCCCTTCCCAAAAGAAGGCTCTATTATCTGTCGTGGGCGCTGTAGATCCTGCTGATGACCAAATGATTGTTTTCGACGCCACTCAATCGGACCATCCTCCCCTTCCTCCTTCCGTCACCTTCCAAATCCCAGTCAAAATCTGGAACGCCAACGTGTCCCGGTGTATAATTGATGAGGGGGCATCCACATGCGTGATCTCCGCTTCGGTTTGGAAGCAACTCGGATCTCCTGAGCTGGCCCCTTCCATGATCACCCTTCGAGCGTGGGACGGTCATGCCTCCCAGCCCATTGGCCTGTTTCGTAACTGCCCTATTACCCTCGCCGGTAAGACCATTTGCGTTGACGTCAAATTCATTGACGCCCCTCTAGACTACAACATTCTATTGGGGCGCAGCTACACCTATTCCATGTCTACTGTCCCATCCGCGGTTTTCCGCAAGATGTCTTTCCCACACAATGGAAAGATAGATACCATCGACCACCATCTTATCTTGGAGCTGCCATCTCACCTCACCCGAGACGACCATCTCTTCGTAGCCACAAGCAAATTAATACCTCTGACTGTCTCCCTTGAAGTTTACAAAGATTCCTCCCTCCTTGGAACTTTCCCTAACCTTCCCCCTCCTCCTATCACTGATCCCAGCTTATCGAATGTTTGCATGATGCAATCGTCCCAGGCTGCCCGTAAGCGGCCTGCCTCGGCTAGTCAGCAACCTCCCCCTCGCCCTCCGCAACCCGCTCCTAGCCATTCATCTCAGCCAGCCGGACCTCCTCCTTCTGGCCCTCCCCCTACAGCTGGTATCCCTGAACCCCTTTATCCTCCTGGATCGGTTCCTCCTAGCCTTAACCATCTCGAAGCCGTCCCTCCTGGTCATTACCCTGCTGGGCAGATCCCTTTCCTAGCTCCCCCTCCCGGAGTATATTCTGTCCCCGTCATGGCCACCCTCTCTCTCCCTAACTTGACCTTGGGCATACCGTTCTGGTACCTTGATCCCCCAACCGCCACCCCTCCTCGTCATCCCAAACCCTATATGGCTTTGACACTGGTTCAACCGGTCCCCCTCGCTTCCTCTGTTGCCATTGTGCCCCCAGCACCTCCACAGGACCCTTCTCCTATCATGACGGCTCCCGGGAAGAAAGGCAAACCCGCAAGGGGGCACCTAAAGACAAGACCACCACGACTGACCCGGCCCCTTCTCCGCCCGCGAAGCCTTGCACCTTATGTGATGTCACCGGTCATGCCACCCATGCTTGTCCCGAGTTGCCCCGTATTCAGCCCATGGTTAAAGTCGCGTTCCCCGAGTCTACGGTCCCTGAAGCCTCCATTCCTTCTTCGTCCGTAACCAAGAACCCCAAGACTCTCCACACCAACAAACCCTGTGCTTTGTGCGGCGTTCATGGCCATTACTCCCACCATTGTCCCCACCTGACGCATTACCGCGCCTCTTTAGAGGTGATCCGAGAGTATGAGGTTGAACAAAATCAATCCACCTCTCCCATCCTCGCGCAGTATGCTTCAGGTCAGCCTGAGGATCCCCCCGCTACCATCAACATTCCCCCCCCTGATGTTCAGATGACAGAGTCTACTGTCACCATTCTTTACCTATCCTCCTCTGCGAGACACTTGGAGCCTAGCCCCCCTGCACCCTCCCCTGTTGTGTCACCTGACCACCCCTTTTCCACCCATACACGAGATCACTCCACCCGTGTCTCTGTTGACCTCCGCAGCCCGAGTCCCCTCCATACTTCCAATAGCCCTCATATACCACCCTCCAGTTTGTATATGAGTCACAGTCATCATGCTCCTTACACTCCCTCCTGCAGTTGCCACCTGATGTCTTCTGTGCACTCACGCTGCCGTCATTGCCTCTCCTCCCCTCATTTGTTGTCTTGTAACACCATTCCGCAAGACCCCCCATCCACACCCTTTATCGGTTACGCCGATGGTGCAAGTCGTTACTCCCGGAATCTAGCCTCGGCAGGTTGGGCCATTTTCACCCCCTTGCATGCCCTTGTTCTCTCTAACGGGGTCTGCATTAGTTCTGCCACCAACAATCAGGCCGAATATGATGCAGTGCGTGGTCTCTTAGCCGATGCCCTCTTTCATCGCATCCTCCATCTGCACGTTCGTTTGGATTCCCTACTTCTTGTAATGCAACTAAATGGTGTTTATCGTGTGCATAACCCTATGCTATTTAGACGCTATTTACGAGTGAAACTCTTGATACGTGCATTTGAAACCATAACTTTCAACCATGTACCTCGAGAACAGAATCACTATGTAGATAGTATTGCAAACCATGTTCTAGATTGGCATTTATCACACGCATTTCATACAAGACAATAACATTCATAATCATTAAAAAACGATGCATATCCATAATATGTGTCGCAAAAACATGTGTTTAGAGTCCATCGACTCTGATACATATGACATGCCCATAGCATGTTACAAAAAACTCAAAACTGGGGGCACCACTTGCCCCTACATACACACTAGGGGGCACCACATGCCCCACACCTAATCACTATCTGGCGGATCCCGAGCCAATGGCTCTGCCCCTGTAGCCTGTAGATCACGAATCCCCTGACCGGCCATCGCCATGCGCCGCATGACACCTCGCCATTCCGAGGGCAGACCAATGCACGCCTCCACGTACTGGTCGTCTAAGTCTTGCCACCCGCGCTTTGAAACTCCGGTCAGCAACGTCTCACATCTACGGTGGATGTCCTCCGGGAGGGCGGCTGCATCCTCATTGTACGCTGCTCTCGACCCACTAGGACCTGCAGCTCCAGCTGCTGCCGGTCGTCCCATATATCCAGCCGATTTTACCGGTGCTATATCTGCATACCAATAGTACATGAATCAGTACCCTAAATTACGATTCAAACAACTGTACACATGCTCATACAAAAATAGCAATCTGACACTTACCATCGGGCCCCCAGACTCGACCAGGCGGAAGCGGTAGGTCCGGATCTCCACAATAACTCATCCCACTATAGGGATAGTCGTCTATGTACAATGGCATCTGATCCCAATGGGCAAAAAACTCAGGTCGAAACACTCGCCCGACTGCCCCTCCTCCTCCTCTGCACAGTAGTCGTCCCCAACGGCGCATCCTGGGCTCTCTCGGGCCCCCATCTGGAAGCTGTACACGAGGCCTCAAGGTCGGGATCTTCTCAAAGAAGAAGGCGCACAACAAAGTCCCATATGAGCAATCATGGTTCACCTGCCGCCTGCATAGCGACAACTGTCGCTTTAGCGCCACCAACATCATTTGGGCCCACCCATAGTAGGTCCCACCCAACACACTCTCCACTAGCATCATCTGCCCCCCAGTGATGTGATGGAACGCCTGGTTGCCCAGGATCCGTAGCACAGCTGCGGCCACTGCACGGGTTTCTAGCCTCTCTAGATCCCCAATCGGTATTCGATTCCCCTTGACTTGGAGACCCGGTCGACAATGGCGCTCCACAAACTCCATGATATGCCACCCCCGCGGCAGTACTGGCTGTGTGTTCCCCACCATCCCCAGTGGCGGGAGACCAGCCAGGAAATACACGTCCTGGACCGTCAGTTCGATCCTGTGCCCCTGCACTACGAAGACCTCCTGATCTGGATCCCAGTAACTGATAACCCGGGCTAATAATGGTTCTCCTGCTCTCATCAAAGGGTTCTCCAAGAACTTGAGAACCCCAAACCTGGCCAATATACGACGGACGCCCTAGTCCGCCTGGATCTCTGCCCGTAGTGTCCCCAGGTCTCTTTCTCTCCAATTAACCCGTAAATCTACCATACCTGCACAAACACATCATTTTTGTCAGCTTACAGATCGGGAAAGAAATAACCAAACACCAAAACCCAACTTCCAGCCATAAAACAGCACCAAAACCCCCTCATCTCCCAGGTCGCAGTTTTCTGCCCATTTCTGGGACAGGTCGCACTTTTTTGCCTGAAACCTGCTTCCCAGGTCGCACTTTTTGGCCCAAAAAGTGCGACTCGGCCGTAGAGATGAAGGAGGGGCTGTTTCTGGATTTCTGGGCCCTAAACTGAAAGTTTAATCCATCAAAATGCAAGAGAAAGGTTAGGCCTCTTACCTGCAACTGACGGATCTCGATTCCAACGGTCGGTTTGTCCGCTACATTCGCCGCAAGATTTAGGGCCTTCTCTCCTCTCTACATTCACCACAGCAACAATAGCAAATGAGTGATTTTGGAGGGAAAACTGCCTTATTAAAAGAGAACCCCTGTTTCTTCTTTCGACTGCTGCGACCACACCGTAGCCCCGTTTGACGAACCGTCTACACCGTTGGAAAGCTCTCACCGAGCCCTCAAATGGGTATCTGTTAGTTTTTTTTGTGATCTGATACTTCACCAGGACACATTTTGTCCAAGAAGGGTCACTTCACCTCTCCTTAAAATCGAATTTCCTCACTTACGACACTTGTACTTGGGGCACCATCTTGCCTCCTTACTTGTCTTTGTTCGTGTCGATTTTCGTCATGAGTTCCCATCTTGTACTCATGTTTCCACGATCCCCCATTGGGGCCTTTACTGTGTGGCAGCACCATCGAGTCGCCCTTGTTTAGAGCATCCAAGTTGATTCATCATTCCCTCCATGGAGTCTATACCGAGTCCCTTTGTACCCCACTATAGCCCTCCATCCTTCATTGCTTGGTCTCTCTCTTGTGTCGCACATTATGACCTTCAGTTCCACTGTCCCCCATCCCTGATGATGTTGTGTCAGTCGCTGCCATGTCATTCATGCCCTTTATGCTCTAGCAAGGGAAGTCGTCCATTAGCTACTCAATCCTTTCCACTTCACTATCATCATTAGTGTCAGTCTGTCCGTCGCTCTACTCTTTTCTCTCGTGCCTTAGTTGAGGGTCTCTCATTGCCTCAACTATGGCGGACCTCCTTCTGTTGACATCAGCTCTTTCATTCCAGAAGCTAGGTCTAGAGGGCGGTGTACCTTGGTTCCAACTTCCACTCTTGTTCGGTGCCTTGGATCAGGCCAAGGGATACCTCCTTTCCCTTTCGCTTGATTGTTTCTCCAGCTCTTTTCAGCATGATCGAGATTCGTATACTTGATGGTCCAGTGATCCAGCAGCAGCTCTTGATGATTCCCGAGTGTGTGTGAGATGTTTCAACCCTCATGAGGGGGTGGCCCTGCAGGTAGCCCCCCACATGCCCGGATGACCTCTTCTTTGCAGCCTTCGATGCAGCTCTAGATATTTGATGATGTTGGTCGTAGCCACTTGCAGCGCCTCTTCGACTTGCATGTATCAGTCAGATTTTGTGAGCCCTTCCCCATTTACAGGGGGCATTTGGGTTGTATTTGTATCTCATGTACTCAAATATTATTGTACAAGTCCTGGCTGTTATCCCAGGCACATCATGTATGTGGGATTCCTCATTGTATTTTTATCTGGCTCATGATTATGCCAGCTGTACTCTATGGTTCGGTCCCTTGTTTACTGGACACACTATTCTTTTGTACTTTGTCTCGGCGGGCATAGGTATGCCTCCCCCGCCGCCTTCAGCACAGGTACCCTCTCATAAAAGAGACTTGTTGCACCTGCGAGTCTCGTCTCCTCAGGGTCTAGTCCTTCAGCACACTATCTACCTTACATTTCTCTCTCTGACATCCCTTTTGTTGTCTAGTGATTGTGTTCTTACAATGTACTTTGGTCATACGATTTGCTCCTGACACTCGCACACTGGGGGGCAATCTGTTACACCATTTTTTGGTCATCTAACCTATTATCATTAGATGGACCCAAGTACACCATGTAAGACCAATTTTACCCTAAGTAAAATTGCCTTCACTATGTTAAAACAGGAAACCCCAAAAAGAAATATTAAACAAACCTATATTTGTTTGATTTTCCTCATGGAATAATTAATTAAACCATAATTTAATTATTATTCCCAGTCATGTTTAACCCAAAATCAAAGAAATTAATTAGATAAACCTTTATTTATCTTATTATTTTCTAGGAATAACCATTTAAACCTTATTTAGATGATATTCCTTGTTAAATATGACCAAATCATCCACAAATAATTAAATAAATCACTATTTATTTAATTATCTTTCAATCACCTCCTTAAATAATTAAATAAATCATTATTTATTTGATTATCTTCTAACCGCTTCCTTAAAAAGATAAATAAATCATTTATTTATTTAATTTTGACAAATTAAGGGATTTGACCCAAGTCAAATACCTTTTCCTCCAACAAATATAATAAAATATTCCATAAAAAGTGGATCTAGATCTGGTTAACCCATGCACCAAGATCTAGAATGACCCAATATTTTGTTATAAATAGGAGGGTTTTTCCTACCATTCCTCACCTTTTGTTGCCTATTAGATCACTCTGGATCTATACACTTGGTCACATATTTCCATCATTTGCTCCCATTGAGCTCTACTCTTTGCATTGGGTTTTCTACATCAACTAGAGAGAGAAATCTTAGATCTGAAGTGCTGAGGACTTCCAAGAACCCATCCCACCGAGGGGAATTGGATACTCCTTCTAGTTTTCCTCACAGGTGCCCCATTAATACAAAAATTCTTTCAAAAATTGTTCTTGTCTTGTCTATTGGTATATGGAGCAAACCCTTGTTTTTACTGCTTAATGTCTTTCCATGCATAGATCTGGTTTTTTGCAGCTCTTTTCTTGTTCAACTAACCGCAGATCTGAAGATATTGGCAACCACTTTTGTTGTTAGGGCTATTAGTTATGCGTAGCTAAAGTGGTCCTTTTTCATACACTTCGAAAAAGGATTCATACTAACAAACCGGCTTAGCGTTTTCATACGTCTTGATCTCATGCTGGACAATAGATGGATCTATTCCAGGCATTTCCTCATAAGACCAAGCGAATACATCCCTATACTCTTTAAAGAGCTCGGTGTAAATTTGAACCTCTTCACGGGAACATTCAGCTCCGATGAAGACATTCTCGATAATATTGGGATCCCTGGAAATGTTCACCGGGATAGTAGGAGAAATCACATCCATGTTCCCTTCAGCATAAACCTGTGTTGGTGCTAAAGGGTTCAGGACTGGGCGAACAGGACCAGGAGACGGAGGACTTGGAAAACTCGTTTCAACTTCGCTCAAATCAGGTAAAAAGTAAGACCGATGATGCAAATCATCCCACGGCCTATCTATACCAGTCATAGCTTCCAGGATGGCCTCTTCAGATGGAAGAGTGGTATCAAGGCAATCCTGGGCAGAAGAAGAACTAAGTGTCCAAGCCGGAGCCACATCTCCATCCAACTCTTCCGGTGAAAGAGGAGCTGGAATGGATTCTGCAGAGTCAACAATAGATTGATAAGCAATCTCAGCTGCAGACATCAGAAATGCCATTCCACCCACTTGACCTTCCGCTAATGTGGTTGTAGGGGAAGGTAAGGTCCAAGGGTCCGAAAAATAATGAGTTCTGAAGAACTCTCTTCGAAGAGGAGCCTTGGAGGATGAAATTTCATTAATATGAACCGTAGGAGGAGGAATATCGAAAGTACCCATCAAGGAAGAATACATTCCAACTCCTAAATTCTCAACAGGCGCCTTAGAATTATCCAACTTAGGAATAGATGAGTCAGTAGACGCATTCAGGTCTACAGGAGGACAGTCCAGTTGATCCACTGTAACAATCCTCCCTTCGTGGGGGAAACATATAATCCGAAATAATGAGGATGCAATGGCATCCATCTCATAAATCTAGTTTCTCCCCAACAGAAGGTTGTAGTCCAAGCTTGCGTCAACTACCTCAACCTCTATATTGACAGTTTTGCCCCCAACACAGATGGGCAAAGCTGGGACAATACCATGGGGTTTGTGAGAATGACCATCGAACGCAGTCAGAAGAGTGGTAGATGGAACAGCTTTGGGAGATCCAATTGTCTTCCAACATGTGAGAGACATCACACATGTGGAAGCACCCTCATCAACAACCGTTCGAAAGATATTACACTTCCGGTACGATGATTTAATATGAAAAGCCATGTGATGGGGGAGTCTCTTCTTAAAATTAGACATATCAAAAGTAATCAGAAGAGAATTTTTTGGATCAATAGCCCCAATGGCAGTGAGCAAAGCACTGCGCTAAGCCGGACAAGACTGGAGTACCTCTAAAGCCGACATAGCACAAGGACTCTGTGCCAGATCTTCCACAATAGAGTAGTTCTGGGCAGCCCTAGCATTTGGATTAATCGTCGATCGCTTAGAAGATGCTTTGGGCATCCGAGGCATAGACTCAATAGTAGGCTTGGTAATGTGAAGCGGCTCAGTAGCATCAGGAATATCCTTAGCTTTCGAAGACTCTTCTCTGCCATAATCACGGGATCTCGTAGCGATATCCGTGTGAGCACTCATCATGAAAATGTTCGATGGAATTTCCCCTTCCTGGGTGCCCCCAGAGGAAGCCCCAGGATTTTGATTCGCGCCAACAACTAATTGTTGCCCTTGGGGAAAAGGGTTTGTTAACACAGCCTGGGAACTAGAAGAACCCTGTTGGGCTAACAAGCGCTGCGCATCCTGAATTTTAGGGAAAAGGTGTGTAAGATGGTCTCCAGCACATAGCTTGCATGGAAACTTCACTTTCCTTTTCTCCTTTGGACCCTCACCAACATGCTCGTTGGTTTTATTTGCATTACCCTTCCCGTTCTTGCCCTTCTTCTTGTTATTTCGTCCCTTCTTCATCCCATCGGATTGTTGATTTCCTTTGGGATCAAAAGCTTGGACAACATTTATGGACAAAGACTGGGAAGGTGATGACTCAGCAGGCACAACCTGACCAGAAGGAGCAGATTGTAAAGACAACTGCTGCAGTTGAGTAAGCAGGCTGGCTGCACCACTATTGATCGATCCAATCAGTCCGTCACCATGAGGACCGGGCTTAGTTTTAGATAAATCTAATTTGGAGCGAGGAGCATTGGGCAGATACTTGTGAAGGACCCCAGACCGAGAATATATCAACTCTAGCTACTGGGCCCTAAAAATGGCCTACTCCTCGGAAAATACCTTGGAGAGGGATACATCTTTCGAAATATCTGACTGCAGGGATTTCAGAAACCATTCCAAAAGGAATTCACCTAGAATATGAGATTTAATAAGCCTCTTCCTTCCCCTCCATTCCTGAATATGGTCAGAAATGTGGGTTGCATCGTCCTGCTTAAAATTAGCTAGGAGTTCAGTCCCAGCATCATATCGGACAAGAAACTGGAAATGGTTTAGGAATGTAATAGCCAGTTCTCCAAATGTAGCAAAACTGCCCCCAGTTAGCTCAATATACCATTTGGCAGTGTTTCCAGTTAGGGTGCGTTGAAATAATCTCAACCTAATCGAATCATCGATCAGGGAGTTCGAAGAACACCATAAATGGAAAGTAGTGATGTGGTCAGCCGGATCTTCTCCATTCTTACCTTCAAACTTTGGAATGTTTGAAGGAATTTTGGTGGGAACCAGAGGCCACCCCAGACCATAACGAATCGGATCATTAGTCAACTTCGACAGATCTGGCAAGTTTAACGTTGCCAAAAAAGGTAAGCAAGGCAGAACCTGAGGATTCCATCCTTGATGGGATGGATTCCCAACATTTTGAAAAGAATACCCTGGATTTGATGAGGCACCAAGTTGCCAAAAAGGACTCGTAGAAAAAGGAGAAGAACCTCCTCCCAACGCAGAGTTACCAAAGCCCAGACCAGTTCCCCCCGCTGAAGTATGAAATGAAGAGGAAAGCCCCTGATAGGGGTTCCAGGCATTAGAAAGAGGAGAAAAGGTCTGATAAGCACTCGATGAAGGGAAAGAAGTATTCCCTTGGTGACCAGCGTAAAACTGATTCCCTGCCCCCACTGTAGTGAATACAGGGTTCCATCTTGTAAAAGTGGTCGAATTCTGACCTCCAGACCAAGGATTGAAACTCTGGGTCTGAGAAGTAAACATAAAGGACCCTAAAGAAGGATTGGAACTAGGAATGTGCCCAGTTCCAAAGGGGAACCCTTGAAAAGAAGCTGATCCACTAGCCATGGAAGACATGGGTGTAGATCCAGCTGCAGCAGCGGAAAAGGAAAAAGAAGGAATCCCACTAGTGGGCATTCCGAAACAGAAGGGACCAGAATGAGAAGCATGTGCTTGGGTGAAACCAGAGCCAAACACAACAGCACTAGAAGCAACTGAAGATAAAGCAATAGTGCCTCCTCCTTCAACAGAAGCAGGAGTCTGAGTGCCTGCAGCACTCACAGCAGAAGCCGCGTTCCCAGTCGTGGCCATCGAAAGGTATGAATGATACGGAAGATATTCCAGTCTCTCTGACTCAGGTCCGATGTATTGAACAACGAACAGATAATCAGGAGGAAGAGGAGATGGAACTGACACAGGAGGTTCAGGTACTTCTTCAATTTGAAAATATTCTTCCAGAGGAAATAAAACTCGCGAGGTGAGCGGAATGCTCCTCTTGGAACCGACACCAGAATCAGCTATGAAACCTTCAGAACCTTGTGGAGGATCTCTCTCCACTGCGTCAGACGTCACAGGGTGGTAACCACCTGCTAAATCACTCCTACGCCTTCTCGAAGAAGGCTCTGGACTCTCGGGAGATAACCCCTGGATTCTCCTCGATCGACGAGGCGCTTGATCAGCCACTTTAGCAAATTTTAATTAGACTCAAAAAATATAAAGCTAAGCAAGCTAGGAGAAAAGAGCACTCACTATAAGAAAAATCCCTGAGATACAATCAAGCAAACAACCCTCAAGTATTTTCGCTCCAGGTGATGAGGACCGGACACCAAAATACAAGAAAGCAAAAAATATAGGACCTCGCGAAAGCAGTCTGGGATAATTACGGCCCAGGCCTACTAGCGAAGGTATCAGAAACAGTTACGCCGACCTCCTAATGACAGCCTTTGCCGGCTCAAGCACCCAAGCTTCGCAAGGGCACCCCCCAGAAGTACTGCTGAAAGTGATGCGACGTCTGCCTCAGGTACCACGGGTATTCCCCCCCGCAGTCACCTGTGTGGAACCTAGGAATGGCAACTATGGGCACCAATCCGTGTCAGAAGCCGGGCGGAACGGTCTTGAGGTCAGATTCAACAAATCAGAGAGGGGGTATCTCTCTTCTTGGCCTTCACTTCCCCTTGCGCTTGACTCTCTGGAGGAGAGCTTTCCCGGTCCACCTAACAGAGTTGGATTTTGCTCAATTAATCAACTTATATGTTTTTGTTTGAGCGGCCTTGGAGAGTTAACTCTCCACTCACCTAATCCAAGGCCCTACAACCTAGCTAGTTGGTGTATGACACTTAATAAAAACTTGCTAGTTGCTTTTAAATTATATCGCTTATTTTAATTGGTCGTTATGTTAAGTCAAAGGGATACGGAAATGAAACTTGTGGTGTTTTGACGCAGAAAAGAAATTAATAAAAACCAAACTACATGCAAATGCAGTTATTGTCTTTCGATGAAAAGCAACTTCTATACAGGTTCTACGAGATTAAAAATTGTATTTTTCTTTTCAGATAACAAACTCACACTCACAAAAACTATGAAAATGACTAAATGCTTAAGTGCACCTAATGCAAATCACTACAAGCATGCAAATCCTAAGATGCAAAATCTCCTAAAGCAGAGTGAAATTTCCCAAAAGTCCTTCAGTTTTATCTCTTTTTGGTTGTCCAGAAAGCTAGTTCCCAAAATCAAGAACTCTTAATATGAAGACACCAAAAAACTTAAAAACAAGAGGAAGAAATCAATGACAACTCCTTTCCAAAATCAAGCCAAAATCCAAAGGCAAGAAACCTCAACAAAGCTTCAAAAGATACAAAGAAATGAAAACAAAAATGCAAAAACAAAAGCAAACAACAAAGCAAAATGTTTTTTGAGCTTTTGAGTTTTATAAAAGAGTTCGAAAAGACCAAGTGAAACTATAAAATCCCAAGCCAAACAACACTGAATTTCAAGCAAAAACTTCAAAAATGCTCCAAATCTTATAGGGCTAACTAGTAGCAAGATCAATATGAGAAAAAGAAGACAAGAAAACTCAGCCACTCAGCCTAGAAGAATAGTACAACCTTGCCGCAAACAAAAACTTCAAAGAACCAAGAAAGACTCTTCAAAAGTTGCAACAAGACCTAGCCGACTGAACTCAAGAAAACCAACCAAGAAATGGGCAAAAATCGAAGTGCAAAGCAAGACACAAAGGTAGGAAAGAGTAAATGAGCAGGAGCTCTCTGTTCTGATGAAGCAGAACAGCCAAGAATCCCCAGAAAGAGATCTTGGTACTCGAACCAGAGATGCCAGCACAAGAAACAACACTTTGCCAAAAAGACTAGTTTTCGATCAAACAAGAGAGAGAAAAGACCAAAGACCACTTTCTTCACAATCCAGAGGGTACAAAGACACTGCAGGAACAGGTCTCCACAGACAGAAAGGACTAAAAAGTCAAGAAATCCAAAATTTCAAAATCTGCCTAGGTATACGCAACTTCACAGTTTAGCAACAAGCGTGCATACGCGACTGTGCTAAAGGAAACTCGCGTATACGCGACTCCCTTTAACAAAAAATGCGTGTATACGCGACTGTGTGCAGACAAACCCACGTATATAAAGGTAGATAATGAAAAACAAAAAGGATCAAGCCTGGATAAGAAACCAGGACTTCAGTCTGACTGAGAAAGAGTAAACTGGACTGGAAATAAAAGTTAAAACTGTTGGAAACCTATCAAACAACTGAAACCACCCAACAGGGGAATCACAAGAATGCGATCCCCAGTGGAGTCGCCAGTTCTGTTTCGGGGAAAATCACCCTAGAGGTTTGTTGGGTTACAACCTCCACAGAGCAGGGCATGCTACTCAAGAAGGACTCACACAACCATACATGTTCATGAAAAACTAAATAGAGCAGATCGAGGAACTTACCCGTAGGTCCTACGGTTGAAGCAGATCCCACGGGGTCCAAACCCCCAGCAACCCTTCTTCCTTCTTAACCTAAAAGACAAGAAGAAACAAGCACGAAGAACTGGTTGTATAGCATATATCTACTCTAAATGTTAGTGAAATCCACATGAAACATTAGATAAACCATAATAAATGCTTAAATAACAATATTCTCATATATGCAAGCGAACACTAACACTTATATTTCGGGAACAAGATGGTTCTTCTGTATTATAAATAGCATGTACAGAAATAACAAGTGGAGAGATCACCTGAATCCTTCCACGATCTTCAAGCAGACCGTCGTCCGGATCCGTCCCACCCTTGCCTCGCTAAGATTCCTTCCGAACTGGTGCATACGAGATGACATATAAAGAGATGAGCATCTCCAGGAAACAAGGGTTTCCTGTAATGAACTGGGAAGTGCAGGAGGCACGGGAATTCAAACTTGGATAGGGAATACCAACAGAGTATAATATCAATAATTTCTCTCTCCCTTAGGCCATGCACATGAGGGGCTTTTATACTCCCTCAAAGTAGTTTCAACAGTTGGAAACAGTTGGCCACGTGCTGGGGTGGTTGAACTACCAGAGTAACCATCAACCTAGCCCGAAAATAGGGAATTTTTATATATTTTTTAATGATTTTAATGGCATACGCGGAAAAGTGCATGTGGACTCGCGTATACACGCGGAAAAGTCTGGGCATAATCGCGTATGGGGATTTTTACACTGTTTTTTAGTGAATTTGTCCAAGTCTGTAGGAATGGGTGCTCAAAGCCATAAAAGCAATCATGAATGAAGGGAAGGTGTATAGCATATAACAAAGTGCCTTCCCCAACACTTGTTTGCTGTCCCATCCTTCTTGTATGCTTGGAGAAGGTGCATCATAGTTGGTGTAAAAGAATCACACCATGAAGTATATAATAACTTCCCAAGATCTTCCAAGGAATGATCTGTAGAAACATAGTTCATGGGCTTCAGTGGCCCATGAACCCCATCATAAACAGTTTCCCCCTCTTAGCACGATGTTTTCAAATGAGTGTTAGAAAAATGTAAGCATATAGGAGATACATCATAATATTCAGAAATATAATTTCTTCCATATACTTATTTTATATCAGTGAGGTAACTCATGGATGAGTGCCCTCTCACAATCAATGAGTAAGGAGGTGTGAATGATGGCTCTTGCCAAGAGCTATATTCCTCCTCATCTAAAAAATATTCCATCCACTTCTTCATATCAGAGTGCACCTCTTCCTTGAAACCCTCCTGCAGGAATCCATCTAAGATAGTATGATATGCTTTAATGAAACCAGTGGGTTTGGAAAGCAGGATCTCATAGGTTTCATTTAGAAGTTTCTCCTTGAGCTTGGAGTCTCTAGCCAAATAGATATGATCATGGAAATAAATGACTCCCTCAAATACCTTATATCTCCCATCCATTACCTTCCCATCAAGAACTCACATGTGAAAAGGTCCTTGGAGTATTCCATCATGAGTTGGGAATCCCAATAGGTATCTAGGCTTCCCAAAAATGACAGCACTATAGAGGTATGAAATGTAGCCCCTGTCATATCATGACTCTCCTCTTTGAAATGCTTGTTGTCAAAATCACATGTTGGAGCAGTATAATCTTCCTTTTGATGCCTCTTTTGCAGCTGATCTTACCCAAGACAAGATTGAAGTAGATGGAAATCAACCTCCCCTCAGAAATTCCTTGTCTTCAATACTTCCTTAATCTGGCCCATGCATGCAAGAGTGTTAACATCCTCTTGTCATGTTCAGAAATATCCTTTGTGAATAAAGGTACCATGGGCTGCCCTAAAGATATGGAGTTGCCATGTGACCTCATGTCCATGCCATCATAGAATTTTGATTCCTCCTTCCTCATCACATATAACTGAGTGGAAGATAGAAATTCCCCTTTCAGGAAATTTCTCACCTCTCTTTTGAATTCATGAGAGATTCTCTGTGTTGTGCTGGCTTTTCCTAAGGCTCCCTCCTTAGCCAAGTATGCAAATGCTGCCCATAGTTGAGAGAATACTTTAGTTTTCCTCCAATCAAGAGGTGCTCGAGGTGCTTTTTTTATGACTACGTTATCATCTCTTGCCTTCCCCTCCTCCTCTTTAATAGTTGAAGTTGCCCCATCATCAATAAGAGACCTTAGATATTGGTCATCTATTGAAGGATGAATCTTCATGCCTTCCTCTTGAGGAGAGAGCCCTTCATCCAATGGAGATCTTGGCCTTGGCAAGGTATCCAACAAACTTACACCTTATTCCATGGTTTTCAGAAATGTAGCAACTCATGCAAAATATTTGATTGCTATGGTTTGATAGTTTCAATAGAAGATGTTACACATGAAGCTTCATCAAACCTCTCTACTAATATTTCAATAAACTTTGCATAAGTAGGTGTATTTTCATTTCTTAAGAAAAAGGATTCAAACAACCACCAAGCATATGCTTTACCTTCAAAATGTAGTGCTGCTACTTTTATGGCTTCAATTTCTGGAACTTGGTGTTGTTGCACAAATTTTCTTAGCTCCTCCACCCAAACCCTAACTGGACATTTAGGTGATCCATCAAAAGTAGATAGATAGAATCTACCCATACCATGTTGCTTCTCCTTTGTGCTTCTATCCTCCCTGATCTTGCAGAACCCTTGGAAGTTCAATTTATCTTTGAACTCCTTAGATTGAGCCTCATATTCCTGCAAATACTCACCAAGAGTCTCCTTCTTTGTCACACCTCCCTTCTTCCTCTTCATGAAGAAATCACTGACAGAGCGTTGAAGATTTGGTGATATGGCTGAGTGCACATATCCATGAGATGAGGATTTAGGACTTTCCTCATGTATAGATCTTGTAGATCTGGTTGAGGGATCATCCTACTCTTCCCTCCTCCTTTATTTGATGTGTTTTCCAATGCCTTGCAGAGCTTGAGATAGAAGTTTTGTGAACCTATTTTCTTAAGACAACAAGGGTTTACTCTAGTTTTTATTGCATATCTCCTCCTCCCCTTGAGAAGGCTCATACTTCTTGAAGCTCAAAGGCTGAGCCAAGGAAAGTTGATTTGATGCCACTGTAATATCCCAAAATCGGGATTGGACAGCAAGCCTGCTGAAATAATGCACTTCTGAGAATTCAGTGAACTAAAATGAGTTTGCAGCTCCTGGATCCCTTATATCATCTCATCTAAGATCTAAATCTAAAAGGAGAGGGAAAAAAAATCAAACTAGGTGGGTTAAACAGATCTCCCACAAACTAGTCTAGATGAAAATCACCCAAAGAGAGGGGCTGCAACTATATGCAAAGGACTGCTTCAGAAATAATGCAGATCCACTAAAGAAAAGCCATAGGCTGATATGGAGGTTAAAATATCAAATTTATAACAGTAAATTATATTTATATTACATCCCATACATTGTACAAGAGAATAATAAGACAATACAGGAGAAATCCTCATAAATGAGGTACTATAGCCATAAGAAAATTTTGCATAAAATTGATAGTGTTATTTTAATCAGCTGAAGAAGCAGTTTATTAATACTCAGTATGAATTCTTCGTCGAAGCGTACGAAAAGAACCACTTTAGCTACGCATAACTAATAGCCCTAACAACAATAATGGCTGCAAAACATCTTCAGATCTGCAATTAGTAGTTAAAGCGCTGCAACAAACAGATCTATAAATAGAAAGACATTAAGCAGTAAAGTAAAGAGTTTGCTCCATGCATCCAACAGACAAGACAAAAACACGATTTTTGAATGAATTTTTATATTACAGGGCACCTGGGAGGAAACAAGAAGGTGTATCCAGATCTCCTCAATGGGATGGGTTCTTTGTAGTCCTCAGCACTTCAGATCTAAGCTTTCTCTCTCTCGTAGATGTAGAAAACCCAATGTAGAAGGTAGAGCTCAATGGGAGCAAAATGGCAGAAATGAGACCAAGTGTATAGATCCAGAGTGATCTAATATGCAACAAAAGGTGAAGAATGATGGGGGAAACCCTCCTATTTATAACAAAATATTGGGTCTTTCTAGATCTTGGTGCATGATTAAAATAATGTTAATCACATCTAGATCCACCTCTATGGAATATTTTATTATTATTTGTTGGAGGGAAAGGGTGTTTGACTTGGGTCAAATCCCTTGATTAGTGAAAAATAAATAAATAAATGATTTATTTATCTTTTAAGGAAGTGGTTGGGATATAATCAAATAAATAATGATTTATTTGATTAATGGTGGTTGATTTGGTCATATTTAACAAGGAATATTATTTAAATAATTATTCCTAGAAAATAATAAGATAACTATGGGTTTATCTCATTAATTTCTTTGTTTTTGGGTTAAACATGACCGGGAATAATAATTAAATTATGGTTTAATTAATTATTCCTTTTGGGGTTTCCTAATTAACATAGTGAAAGCAGTTTTACTTGGGGTAAAACTGGTCTTACATGGTGTACTTGGGTCCATCTAATGATGAAGAGTTAGATGACCAAAAATGGTGTAACATACTCATATCTTGTGTGGGAAAATGTATCTAAACATAAAAATATAGATCTAGTTCATATCTATGTACAAGAAAATCTCATCTATACATTCCCCTTGGGGTTTTGTGCAAAGCATGAAGCACAGAGAGTAGATCTGAGATCTAGAGTTGCAGATCTGTAGAATTATTCAAAAATTTATGAATCATACAATAGGACAACAGATCATATCTGAAAAAAACATGGATTGGATGTCCAATCCATGGATCACCACAGTGAGAGGAAGAATCCCAACACCGAAGATCTCTCCTCCAAAATGCAGACAAAACACCCTACAACTTCTCCTTGTAAATAACGCAGTCTAGGGAGAGTAACTGCACTGTAGGCTCTGAGAATGATTTGGCCTGATGCCAAGGTCTAGATTTGAAGCTCAATCAGCTAATGCACTCTTCCAGGTGGTTAAAAGACACACTCATTGAGAAGAGGCACTAGTAAAATATAGATCTGAGTAGATCTAGTGTCTTCCACTTGCTGCAACTCACAAGGACAACCCAACCCTCAATAGGATTAGCGCTGTAGGTGTAAGGTGAAGCTTGGCCCAAGCCTGATAGTGGACAAGATGGAACAAGTCTCCTCCAAGAGCTGCTCAAGGAAGGAGGTGGGATTCCTAAACAGGAAAACCCCCAATGAGGGATGTCTCAGCAGACAATACCTTCAAAAAATAATATCTTCAACAACCCCTTCATGCTGCTCTCCTCTTCCTTTTATAAGATTGGCGTCTTGTCAAAACCCTAAACCAATTCATTAGTTTAGCTCCTTTCACATGTGGAATCTCCTTCTATAACTATGTTGTCCCTCAAGGAGGTTCAATGCATCTAGACTGTGTTGTAGATATGGTCATGGTTGACTTGGTCAATTGATCAACCTCTTTCACACTCAAGGTGTCTTTATTTTGACTAGCTAGCTTGATTTTAATTCACATTGAGCTGTCTTTATTTAGGATCCACTCTTTGAGAATAAATGTTGTTGACTTGGTCAAACTTGACCTTGTCCACATAGTTTAGGCATTGTTCACACATGTGGATGCTTGATCTGGTTATTTCATGATCCCTTTTCACACTATGAGGGATTTGTATTCATACTTGAGAAATTTATGAGCCTCCTTGCAAAATTAATATTCCTATTAGCTATAAGCTAATTTAGGAATATTACACCATAGAATAATGTGATGAAGATCCGTGCAATGTTTCGATCCCAGAATCAAAGGGGGAATGCGTAGTTGCAGGACCTTCGTTACACACTTTGGATGTTACAAAACCTCTGAAGTTGCGAGAAGTTAACATTGGTAAGGAAGATCAACCCAAGTTGGCTAAAATTAGGAATTACTGGGATGATGAGACAGTAAGAAAGATTTCGGAACTACTCACGAAGTATCAAGACTTATTTCTGAAAAAGTTTTCGGATCTTAAGGGGATCATAGAGGACTTAGGAATTATGCACATCACACTGAAACCATATGCGCGCCCTGTAAAGCAGCGCCCTTATTAGCTGAACCCTAAGTATAAGCAGAAGGTTAGGGAAGAAATCGATAAAAATTTTGTTATATGTATTTATCAATCATTCTAACAAATACGTAACGGATTCCTATGGTGGTTTAAAAATAAGACGAAGGGGGAACTGCATCACGGGATTTAGCAAGCAAATGATGCATCCTAGACACATCCTTCAACACCATTCTTCCATGAGATCCCCGGATAACGTAGAGGCCAGAGGCGATTCATTCACCAATGGGTTCTCGTGTACCATCGCATCGTAATCACAGGCCCAAGATCTCATCACTCGTATTTTCCTTGAAGTTGTTGGAAGAGGAAAGAAATACGAGGTAACCACAAACCAATCTTTTAGATACAGAATCTAGCCAATCTGTATCCAGAGAGGGTTCTCTCTTTATAATTTAGCTTTGTTTTTAGAAGGTATTAGGCTAGTTATAAAGTTCAGGGGTTTTGTTTGAATTTGTGTGGTGGAATTCAATGACTGAAGGCAATATTGAGTGGTTCAGGCCATTGGGCTATGGAGTCAAAAAGATGGCTTTACTGGATTAAGTTTATCCACAAAAGATGGCTTTACAGGGCAAGATAGTCAAACCAAAGAACAATTTCAGATCTAAAGTGAATGAAATGGATTTAGAATGGATGAAAGGAAATTAAGAATCTTTCAACATATTCAAAGAGAGAAAATGAGTGATTACCAATAAAGAGAAATTAAGAATTCTTTACTAAATAATCAAATGCATAAACTAGCGAAACAAGAGCAATTAAGAATTCATTGTTTATAACCAGTTTAGAAGAAAACATTTAGAATAATAACAATTGAAATCAGAGTACACTTAAGCAATTTCTGATTTATTATTTTTTGTTAATTATTCAGAAATGGAACACAGTGATATAATAAACAGATATAAAAACTTTAAACACAAGGGAAAATATGACTTATTGATCCTGAGTTCGACACATGAATCCTGTAAAAAGTCTTTAGCTTCAATTCATCATCCAGCTAGCCACAAAGAGATTTCTCCAACAGCACTTTATTCTGAAAATGTCAAAATTACATCAAAGTATAAGAATCCACACTCAATACTCCAATTGAGGGAGTATTTATACAAATTCTAAACTAAAATATCTTGAAAAAATATCAAGATTGGTTCACAAATCTCTCCAACTATTTTACATAAATAGAACTTAAGTAAAGGACACTCAAACTAATGCATCTATTTGGCACTATTTTGTATGGATAGGTGATGAAAAAGAGGAGAATTCAAATTTGATCCAACTCTTAGTTGATGATGAGGCATCCAAGTCACTAACTGCTTCCTTTCTTTGTGCATTCTGCTCCAACAATTCTGCAAACTTGGGGTCCAATGATATCTTTTTATTTCTCAATCCGTAATATATATGTAAAAATTTAAAGAGGTTATTGTGGATTAATATGTTGGTGAGATAAACCACTTTCAGTTTCCCAAAATTCCTCTCCCACTGAGCACAATAGTCTCTGTAAAAATATGTGTAAAACAGAGTTTTACAGAGTCTGAAAAATAGCCTGTAAAGATGTGCATGTATATCTCATTATGAAATCACTGTGAAAAACGTGAGATAGGTTTTTGTATATGGGTCACTTAGGAACAAAAACCTCCTTCAGTTTTGTATGATGTATTTTTTATTTACCACAATATTCTCTGCAAAATGATGACTTAACTGGTATTTTCTGCAAAAAATGCTTTCCAACATTATTTAATATTTCCAAAACCATAATAAATATTAGAAAAGTGAGAGAGGTATTTGTAGACGGTCTTCTTAATAACATAAACCTCCTTCATTTTTTCAAAATTCATCTTGTATTGATCACAATAGTTTCTTCAAAACAATGACTAAAACATGAAATTTCTGCAAAAATGCTCCTTCTTGTTCTAATTTCATCTTTTAACCTTAAACTTCTTTTGACTGTTTTTCACTTTTACTTTGGATAAACTTCATTGTGGCTGGTGAAAGTGTTTTCATCTTTGTTTAACCCTTAATATCTTCATGTTTACTTTCACTGTTTACTGTTTACTTTTTACTTTTTACCGCTCTATTTTTTATCTGTCTTCACTTTGTCATGAACTTGTATGTTATGTTTTGTAACTGTCTTCCCTGCTGTTTATCTTCATGCTAGCTGATTTACTTGACTTGGTCTTCAATTTGATACTCTTTAATCCTGATACTCTTTAACTGTTCTTTACTGTGTCCTTTTACCTTCAATGTGTAGTTTAGGTTTTTACTATCTGTTTCAACAGTAAATTGTTTAATATCCTGTTTCCTTTGCTTGTCTTTCAACTGTATGTTTTATCTTCCATCTCTGTTTGAAAAGATTTGATAACACTCTTGGAGTAAACAAGTCTTATGACTAGTATTAAGACTTTTTATCCAAGGATGTGGTCTTCTGATCACCTGTAAAACAAAACAAATTGTTAAGAAAGCATTGGTTTGCAGGGGAGGTCAAAAAGGTTTCATTTGATTTTGAGAGGTCTGTGGAGTGAATCTAGAATGATTTTTGAGAGGTAAACCATGCTCAAATTGGTTAACAGAGGCTTCAGGTGGCGCAGTTGGGTTACAAAGGGTTTTACTGCACAATCAGGTGAAAATAAGCAACACTAGGGTGTTTGTGTTTAAACGGGTAAACGGTTGATATTGGTGGGTAAGCTTTGAATGAACAGTGATTCGAACAGGTGCTGGTTATGGCGGAAGAACCTTGGAATACTCAACTGCAATTCTCTTCAACAATGTAGCTGTCGGCAGACTTCAACAGTTGATTTTTGAAATTTTTTGCATGGGAGACTGGTTAGTGCACGAGATAATGAAAACGACACGGGCACATTTGTTTTATCCACAAAGTCGAAAGGTTGGCGGGTTTTTAATGGATGACGTTAGCAGGTACGGTGGACATGTCACAGTAGACAGGCGGTAAGTGGTTTCCATCGCACCGCTTTTGAGGGAAGGCGGTATTGAGCAGATGGGCAGTGATTCCATAGAGCGAATGACGCGTGGCATGGCACTATTTGAAAACCACCGGCTCATTGCGCGTTATTGTTCGGATCACGATGGTCAGCGAAATTATCAATAGCCGTTGATCTTGGAGTGGCTGATCGAACGGTGTTCGGGACATGAAGTTGACGAGGAGTTAATAGGGTGGGCCCGATGTGATTTTTATTAATTAATCGCATTGGGAGTGATTTGATTGGCGGAGTTAGGCTTATTAATTAATCGTGAGGATTAATTAATTTTTGTGTACGATGAAGGGTCGGGGAGGAAAAATACGCAAGGGATGGGTTATTTTTGTTTTAAAACACGTAATAAAACATGTTTTAAATCATTTTTAAATATTTTTATAATATGGTAATTAAATCAAAACGATTTATTTATCATAAGGGGCGGGAATAATAATAAAGATATATTTTAACCAAAGGGGGTATAAAGTGGGTTTTTATTTGAACAAGTGGAGACTAAATACTTTGGTTAAAACTATAATACATGGGTTTTTTTGGGATATTTAAAAAAGGAGTTATATATAATAGGAGAAGGTTGTTTTTGTAAGGAGTTAATACATAAAATCAATTTTAATATGACAAATGAGTTAAAGCGCTAAGTATAAAACATTAAAATAATGTATTTAACTTATGCTTACATAAACAGGGTTTTTATGGAATATTGCATGATTTTCCTAAGTAAAATGGGATTTTACTTAGGAAAGATTATTTAGAAGTGAATGAGTGTGATGGTGAATGATTTTAAGTACTTAGGCTTTTCCAATTATTGGGCCGAGGGTCCGGTCCCTCCAAAAGTCAAGGAAATGCCTTGAGCCCCTCTAATCTTTAAATACCTTAGTACTTAGGGGAAATTAGTGAAATGTTTAGGGAAAATGAGAGGGGAAGTTAATAATTTGACTTTGCTTTGCTTTAAAACTCTTCCAGTGGAGTGTCTGCCTTTGCACTTTGTGATGAAAGTAAAAGATTTAGTACATCTAAAACCATTGATCATCACATGTAATTCTGCAACATCATCTACCTACCCTACCTACTTTACCCTACCATTTTTTCTTCTTTATTAGGGTGCACTTAGACTGGCAAACCCTTATCACACTTTTTCTTTTACATATGGAAATCTATCTAATTCTAACCTTATTACATCCAAGGGCTCAAATTAAACTGTTGAGCTCCTTTTATTTACTCTACCTATCTACTTATCTTCCAAGATTAAACTATTTGGCCAGATATTTATTCTCTATTCTACAGCATGAAATTGAAAAATGAATGAGTCAAGTTTAAACAGTTTGACTCTTCATAAATTGTGGCAAAATTTTGACAAGCTGCACACAATTTTGTTTATTACAAAAAATGAAATAGTAGTGGCATTTAGACTTGCACACTTTCTTGGTCTATTTTTGTTTGGGGTTCATTTCTTTCACTTTTTTGACCATTTTATTCTTTTCACCCTTTGATTTTTCTTTTAGGGTATACCCTCTTTACATTTTTTTTTTAATTTTTTGATTTTTTGAAAATATGGAAACCTTTGCAACAAGAAAAGGTATGAACATATTGCATAGCTCATCGAGTCAATCATGAAATATGACACCTATTGGTATAGGAGTCTAACAAGAGCAAAGCTACATTTGCCACTGAATGGGGATTCTTTTAGTGTATGGTCATGCCGTTTGGGCTTAAAAATGCTCTTGTCATCTTCTCACAGGTAGTAGTTGCAGTATTCAAAGAGTTCATTCATAAATTTCTGGAGGTATACTTTGATGATTGGACTGTCTTTGGCTTAGTAAAGACGCATGTTTTGAACCTGCGCATGATGTTGGATGCCTGTCGGAAGCACCAGATTTCCCTGGATATCAAGAAGTGTATCTTCTGCGTGCCCTTCAAAATCTTGCTCAGACATATAGTTAGCCGACAAGGGCTAATGGTGGACCCTGCAAAAGTTGCAGTGATCATCAAACTGGCAGTCCCTACGACTGAGAAGCAGCTGCGTTCGATCCTCGGACATACAGGCTATTACAGAAATTTCATTCAGGGATACGCGCTGATCACAGCGCCTCTGGAAAAACTGCTTAAGAAGGATGTTTCATTCTTTTGGGATGACGAGTGTCAAAAGAGCATTGAGCTACACAAGGAAAAGATGGGCTCTGCGCCTATCCTTATTTTCCCTGATTGGGCGAAGTATTTCTATGTCCATAATGATGCTTCCTAATCACCCTAGGAGCTGGGCCTCATCGTTACACTGAAATTTGTCAGCATGACATTTTAGTGTCTATATGGGTTCATCATTACTCATATATTACTCCCTTAGAAGTCTACGACATCAAAGTTCCTAAAATCAAACCTTGAAATTGAGAGAAAAGCTCATAAAAGTCTTAAAAACACTTGCACCGCACTTTCTCTTAACATTGCCTACGGTGCTGCACTTTTTTGCTCTAAATAATGCAGAGCTAAATGCAATTTTTATTCATTAAAGGTGTGGACCCCTATAAAAATTAAAACAAAGGCGGAAAGTAACATTTAGAAGCCCAACAATCAAATCTGGAAGCTTCTAGAAGAAATTATCCGGTCAAAGGTTCACTCCTATCAAGTATGTTCATTCCTCCATTATGGGAGCCTACCCCTTAGTTTATGGAACTTAATCCCTTGATAAAGGGACTCTATCCCTTCCATTTTGGAGCTATAACCACTTTCCTTTTCCTATAAATTGAATTTTTGGTTCAGTTTCAAGGGATGGAGACTTTGAGAATTGGAGTTAGTGAGTTAGACTTGGAGAATTTTTGAGGAGAAATGCTGTAGAGACTCATGCTCTCATAGCCAATCATTATATGGAATGATTACACACCCATGTGCTTTTAGCTGAGAGAGTGAAAGGCTTGTCATAGTAAAGGAAATGCCTATTCCGGACCCCAGGAAGGCCTGTATGACATCAAGGCAGACACGGTTGTAAGGCTCTTCTTTATTTAAGTTAATACGAATGAATATTGTTTTCTCAATGGGTTATTTAATTAATTATCTCATTTCTTGAATTCCTTGATCATATTGATAGATGTATGATTCATGAATTGATTTATTATACAGGCGCTTTTGGTATTTTCTTGTGTTTGTGATTGCAGATCCTTGACGACGACTTTCTTTAAGCCACTGGAAAGAAGATCAACGCTGGACTACAAGTAGGTTTCTAAAACCGTGTTATAATTAATTCCATGTCAAACAATATCTAGAGAAAATAGTTTTTATTTGTTCGTTTGTTGCTAGCTGTCCGTAAGACGCTTGGGAGGTTTGTCTTGTTTGCAAGAATGACTGATCCGTCCAACAAAATGGCGACTCCACTCGGGATGGATCTTGAACTTTGATTTCTTTTCTTTTTGACTTGTGAATTTATTTTTTCTGATTTTGATTGATTTATACTAGCTTGGGTTGCTTATCCCTGTAGAATCCCTAAGAATTTTTTTAGAGTTTTTTATTTTTTCTTTTAGTTTTCTGGTATCCACACTTTTCTTTTAGAAACAGTGTGGGCATCTCCACCTTTTCAGAGGAAGAGTAATCAATTTTTAATCAAAACCTTATGTATCATGTGAAATTTTAGAAAACCTTAAAATTCTATTTTTTGGATCAGCTTGTTAGACTCTCAAGATATACCCGTAATTTGTATTTGTAAAAGTTTTGTGTAGACCTTCTTTTCAAAGACTTGCTATCCACACTGTATTTCGTTAAGTTAATGGTGTTGAGTTTCTTTTTTTGGAGAAATTCTTATTTTGATTTCCTTTGGTCATACTTGGGTGAAGTCATTCAGCTCTTTAAAGTTTTTGTACTCTTGCTTTTGTTTTTGGTAAAAATCCTCGTCCAGTTTTATGTCAAATTGTGTCCGAGTGTTAACGTCTTTGTTGTTTTTATTTTTTGATCTTTGGAACTCTCACCCAATTTTCTTTACTTACAGTTGATTGGTTCTTATATTACATTAGAATCATCTTGTGTTTGAGAATTCTCTTGCAGAGATCACATTTGCATAATTAGAATTCTCATTTTCAGAATATGAATGAAAAATGTGCATAGATTACATTTGCATACTTTTCAAATGAATTGTGCATAGATTACAACTGCATATTTTACATTCTGAAAAATCAATCGTAGATTTAGATCAGTTTCTTTAATTTCAATTTACATGTTTTTATGCTTGTTTTAAAAACACAAAAATAAAAAAATATGGAATTGATTAGCATTAGTTTTTCTTGATGGAATTAGTGCATTAGATAATTTGTTATATTTTCTCTTATTGATCAATTTTTTGCATTGTTGGAAGTGAATGGCAACTCTCTCCTTACTTTAGTTAGGATTCATCGAATTTAAAATATTACATTATCATATTCGATTTCATTCAGTTTTGGGTCGGGTCATAACACCATTGGTTTCATATCCATTTACCCTTTGAGTAATAACAGCCTAAATAACACAGCGCTTAATAAAATTCATTTAGTAATTTTTACATTTTTAGGGCTCTTTCCACCAACATAGCTCAGGCTAGTGTCTTGGAATAGGTTCTAGTTAACTCTCAAGACAGTAAAACAGATAAGTAGTTGATCTTGCGATAGGAAAAATTTCAATTGTAGCATGTATGCTCTGGGAAGCTCCTCCTAAAGGAGTCAAGCATGAGATCATATCTGAACCAGTGAGGTAATCAATCCTTCCTCATTGAGAACGATAGAAGATATACACGTATTAACAATGGTAAACCTCGGATTGACCATTGTCGAGGAGCCTGGGGTCACTTGTCGGTAAACCTTGGATTATGTCAAGGAACCTTCAAGGGGATTGAGCTTTGTTACTCTGTCCTTGCGTGTGTGTCGGATCATAGACTGTTACCCTAGGTATATTTGTTTCTGCTGGTAACCTTAATGGCCATAATCTATAGGATTTTTTCCCAAGGTGACGGTGGAGGGAATATCCCACTATACCTGGAACAAACATCGGCTAGACTCACTTGGACTCTCCGGAGGGTTATCTTCACTCGAGATGGCATAGTGGAGAAACTTGCACCACTCTGTTTCATTAAGCAGGTTGTCGAGGTAACTGTTCCAACCGCCATTTCTGCATTAAAATTCTACGATGTTGGATTTCATCACCAACTAGTGTTTTTAGTGCGGGAATCTATTGTTTGTGTGTGGTTTGACTCCTAGATTTGATAGCACGTGTTCATTTGTTTGTTTTTACTCTTAGAGACCATAGGTGTGAATTGTGAATTTTAATTGTTAGGTGTGAATTGTGAATTGTTAATTTTAGTTTTTAAATTGTTAATAAAATTCACTAAACTTGAATATAATGGCAACTGCTCTAGAATTTACCAACCAAGGAATCCCTATTAATGAGAATCCTGGTACTTTTCCTTTCTTTGGAAATGTTGGTCCTCCTTATATGGCTACATTGTCATTACCTAAATTTACAATAGGTTTACCGATATGGTTATTTTCAAATTAATTGGCCTCGAATACTCCAATTGTTTCACCTCAACCGGATGCTTCACCTCAATAGAGTTCACCATCTCAACATCACCAACCTCATGTTGACCCTTTACCTTCTTCGCCCAATATGTCTTCCTCCCTTTCTTCCTCTTTGCCCGGTAAAAGCCTTGATGCTAGTAACCAGGTAGCTAAGAAGAAGAAGAAGAAGCAAGATAAGAAAAAATTCAACCAACCAACCATGGCTGTAAGTGTTAGTAGTGTTGAGGAAACCTCCAACATGCACTGTAAACCCAAATACCCTTGCAGGCTTTGTAAGGGTGACCACTTCCTTATCAATTGTCCAGGTATTCCAAAGGTCTTGGAAGTATGGTCAGAACAATCTCATCAACTTACCATTAATCCATCAACCAGTGATAGTCAAGTTCCTGGGAAAAAGGGTAAAGTTAGGTTTCCTTGTAGGTTATGCAAAGGGATTCATCAAACTCACATTTTCCCTCACATGGATGAAGCCTAATTTTTTTTTGAAAACCTTACTGTTCCACAGCAAGAACTTCCAACTGGTTACCGTAAACTTTCTCCCTACCTACCTTCAACTGATGAAGTGATTGATATAATACCAAATACAGTCAATCCCACTCTTCCATTGAAGAGTGAAACTCATATCACTCAGGTTGATGATCCATTAGTTGATCAAGTGGTCGACTCAATTTCACATTCAGTCAATCCCACTCTCCCTGTAGAGAGTGAACTTCATACCGCTCAGGTTCTTCTTGTTACATCAGATTCTTCTATGCTAGGGGGAATTTCACCTATTTCTACAACATCCCCTCCAAGTACAGAGGTCTTTTCCTTTGATTGGAATAGACTGACAGAACCTCGTCTTCCTTCCTCCATTCCTTTCCAAATAATTATGCAGGCTTTTCATAAGAATGTGTGTTGCACACATGTAGATGAAGGTGCTTCTGTTAGTATTTTATCCTCAACTTCTTGGAAAGCTTTGGGTTCCCCTCAGCTTGTGCCTGTTACGCAGAATCTGAAAGCTTTTAAAAAAACCATTAGTGAACCTTTAGGTATCCTTCATAAGTTTTCTATTACTTTGGAAGGTAAAACTGTCTGTATCAATCTTATGGTAGTTCGAGGCCCCTTGGATTTCAATTTACTCCTTGGGCGAGACTATGTCTATGCAATGAAAACTGTCGTAACAACACTCTTTTGCGTGATGTATTTCCCTCACAATGGAAATATTGTAACTGTAGACCATCTTTCGTTCCCTAGTCTTGATTCGACTACCAATAATCCGACATCCCTGAATGTTCCTCATACAGAAGTAGTATCTACCCTGCCACGGGTCAATTATGTGGCAACCAGTCCCATGTTTTCAGTTACCGATGTAAGCGAGCCTCTCACTGTTTGCTCGACTTCCATCTGATGAAGACCTTTTGGAAGCCATGATCGAGGAGTGTCCCTTGACATGTCTTTCTTCCAGTTGGAAGCCATGACAAGGTCACTATGATGATAGTTCCTTTTACTGTGTCAACCTCATTTAAAAATGACTCAGTTGCCATGAGGATAGTTCCTTTTACTGTGTCAACCTCATTAAAAAATGAATCAGTGAGTCAAGAGGATAGTTCCTGTTACTGAGTCAACCTCGTTAAAAAATGAATCAGGTGCGAGGATAGTTCCTTTTACTGTGTCAACCTCGTTAAAAAATGAAACAAGTCTAGCGAGGATAGTTCCTTTTACTGTGTCAACCTTGTTAAAAAATGAAACATGTCTTAGATGAGGATAGCTCCTTTTACTGTGTCAACCTCGTTAAAAAATGAATCAATAGGTCAAGAGGAACGTTCCTTTTACTGTGTCAACCTCGTTTAAAAATGAATCAGTGGTCCATGAGGACAGTTCTTTTACTGTGTCAACCTCGTTAAAAAATGAAACAAACCCATGAGGACAGTTCTTTTCCTGTGTCAACCTCATTAAAAAATGAATCAGTAGGTTATGTAGGTAGATTGTAGAGAGTAGATATGAGGACAGCTCTTTTACTGTGTCAACCTCGTTAAAAAATGAAATAGACCCATGAGGACAATTATTTTCCTGTGTCAACCTCATTAAAAAATGAATCATTAGGTTATGTAGGTAGATTAGAAATAGTATTTTATGAGGATAGTTCCTTTTACTGTGTCAACCTCGTTAAAAAATGAAACAGGTCACCGTGAGGATGGTTCTTTTCCTGTGTCAACCTCGTTAAAAAATGAAACAAATCCTCTCCTAGTCAATTCGAGTCTTTCATCTGATCTCGTAAATGAACCTTCATTCCATCCAGCTTTTAGTAACCATCAGTCTACTTAGTTGAATGAAATTAAGCTTGGGGGGCATGTGCTCTAGCAAGTTACGCTTAGGGGGCATTCAAACTTATCTCAAGCATGATTTTTCCTTTGTTTCAAGCTTGTGTAAAAATGAAACAAACCTATCTTAAGCATAGTTTTCCTACGTTTCAAGCTTGTGTAAAAATGAAACCACTCTCAAGCACAGTTTTCTCTGTTTCAAGCTTTTGTAAAAATGAAACAAACCTATCTGAAGCATAGTTTTTCTCTGTTTCAAGCTTTTGGAAAAATGAAACCTATCTTGAGTCGATTTCAGTTATTATTTTCAAGACTCGTTAAACTCATGAAAATCCTGAGATTATTTTGCTATCTTTCATTCTCGTAAAACACATGAAAATGTTGAGTTCTTTTCGTCTTTTCCTGCTTGTAAATTAAATTGAAAGTCGGCCAAATGAGTACATTTTTATCCTTTTTACTAACTCGTTAAAACTTACGAAAAAGTGAAATATTGAGTTCTCTTTTAAGCCCTTTTCAGACTCTCTAAAAATGAAAATATTGTCGAGTACTTAACTATTTGAACTCGTTAAAGGAAATGAACAGTCGTCCCTTTAGTATAAGTTTACCCCTTTTCCGGACTGAAATGGAATATTTATGAAAAAGGTATACGTTGACTAATCATGGTCAATAGATTTCTCTCTTGAATTATTTTATCCTTTTTCGGGCCTGAGAGACTAAATTTACGAAAAAGTACACCCATGGAGTTTTCTTAAGTTTTTTCTTCTGACTCCCTAAAAATGAAAAACACCGAGTTTCTCCTATACTGGACTCGTTAAAATTTAACACTAAAGGACCTATCAATTTCAAACAGGAACAGACCACTCTTTCTTAGGTTTAGATTTTAAACTAAGATGGACTCATCCGAAGGATGAGCTTATAAACAAGCAAATGTTATCCTCCTCAAGCTTATCAAAAAATAAAAAGGTACTTGCCAGAAATGGTGGGGGAAAAGAGAGAAAACAGATTCATTTGTTACACTTTGATTTTTAAAAGCATTATACCACTCTTGAACACGACACTTTTTGTCACACTTCTACCTGGGTTGGGAAAATCCTTTGCCTATCAGTTAATCAAACCACATTGAAGGTCTTCAGCCAGTTTCTGGGTATTAACTTAGGGAAATTGACACCAAACCATCTGTAGTGTAGTTGTGTGTTCAAGAGGACAGTCAAACAAACCATTCATTTGCAAACATTTGTCTCCATTCGTGTTTACCATCCCTGAGTCAGTCCTTGCAAAAAAATTCTTCAAAACTTGATCTATGGTTTCATGCCATGAGCTTTCTTACAACGGATCACTTTCTATCGATGAAAACTCATCATCTAGGACGTTGATCTAGAATCCGTTAGTACCTTGGAATCTGCATGCTTTAATAGTAGGTTTCTCGCCTTCGATGACAGGTTGCATCATTGACCTTCGATTCAATGATTCCGTGAAATGTTCGACTTCAGATCACTTATTCACATTTCATGGATTGTACTGAGTACTTTGAGAGCCATTGTCATTATTGGTGGTTTTGTCTCACACTTGTTAACAATTAACATCATTGACTGGTAATCAAGTGGTTTCTACCATGTTCGACTTCAACACATTTAATCGCATGGATAGAATCATACTATTTCGGGAAGCAGAAATCAAGACCCTGGATCTAGTTTCCACCATCCAAGTTGCAAGGAGTTTTATTATTCATTATGCAGTAGACGATTCATTACAGATGGTTGCGTCCATGCTATTTCTACACTATTGATGTAATATTAAAATCATTTCTATATCAGAACAAGTTTAGTTAGTTTTGATCTGAGTGTTGTGGACAATTTTGTCACCCCCCTAGAGACAGTCTAGAGTTGCCATAGACCAGTGCCTAGGACATCTTAATATAGCAAGGAGCTCTTTGTATAATTTGGATTGTCAGTCCAAGAGCTCACTTACTATCTCTTGTTTGAACAAGGAAATTATTTTTGAATGGGACCAATCTCTCTCAGAAGCTGATACAAAGATAAGAATAGTGTAGGGACATTATGCAAAACTCCAATATAAAGGCATCAGACAGTTAAGAGACAGCTTACTGTAAAGAGGGCCAGCTCAAATAATATATCACAGAAATCAAATATCAGGAAGTGAGTGCAGTGAGGAAACATAGAGAAGATATTAGTTAACATGAGACTGATACCCAGATACACAACAGAACCACATAAGGGCATATTAATTTATGAATCCTTATATGAAAATGGCGTTTTAAAAGCACCCTCCTCAAGTAACTAATATAGCAGAAAATATGGAAGAGATGAACATGGAACAATATATCATGACTAGGCCTATTTAAAGCGCTTGACTAATTCCAGAAAGGGCATCAACAAGGATGAATCCTTACTACAAACTAGTGAGCCACTCGCATTCTAGAACATGATACAAGAAGATAAATAGCATGAAAGGAGATATTGTATTAACACATAAGAGAAAATTACATACTGTGAGATACCAAAGACCAGAATCCTCATTACAGTTATAACTCCTCCTCACTGAGACCCTACGGGTTCTGAACCTTCATACAGAAATATTACAAAATGTATATAAAAGCATTTTCACTGCACAGTTTGCTGATAGAAATATGGAACCTTTAAAATGTCTTTCTTTCTACATTTTATAGAGAAGATGGAAAGCTCCAGAGCGTGGGGTAGGTATCCTACATTTATTGATCTGATTTGAATAAAATGGCGGAAAAAATTTGCGCCCATACTATGAATGACTAAACATAAATGACTGTACTTTACAATTTACTCTCAGAAATGAATGCTGAAAATGAAAATCTCCTCATAAACAAGACATAAATAATAAAATATACAAATGTTCCGCCCTTTGCTAGAGGACGGAGATCTGCAACAATTAAACCTTGAGGCGCTTGTTTATGTACATAGTACTTTCGGCCTTCTAATTTTGAATTTCAAATTTGAAACCTTTCCTGCCGGACAATGAATTAATAGCCTCTTCATTAATAATCTGTTGCTGAATTAATGTTTTCATCCACCCAAATTTGCCTTTTGATTTTCTCTGGAGGGTTCTACAGATTCAAATCCTCGCCTTCTTTAATGGTGGTCATATCATAGCTGCTTCCGGATCTTTCCTCACCAATTTTCCACCTGGAACATAGTCCTGCAATGCATCCTCGGCCTTTGTAATGGAAATGATGAATCATGGTAATTATTGGCTGTAATAAACCTGCAAAAACCGAAACCTCTTAAATAAAACCCAGCACAGAGACGGCGAACATGGTGGAGCCGATGGAAATGGTGAAGATGAAGGCATGGATGAGTAGACGAAGGCGTAGATATAAAACAAACACACTGAAATGTGACACCTAAGCGGAATATGTGGATGGTAGAGGGAGAAGCGGATAACACATGGGCAGATGACGAAGAGTGGCGGAAAAACGCTAACAATTTAAAGACCCAAAGGTTAACTTTTGGAGATATTACAAAGGAAAACATGACAAAACAATGGAGTGAGAGCTTTGGAAGTGGGACCCGGAGCACACATCGCAAATTCACAAATGGAGAAAGTGTGATGGGGAGACAGTGGCGCAACAGGAAACTGCGCTATGCGATGGATGTGACCGGATGAGCGCAGATCGCAAAAACGAAAAGTGTGATGGCGCAGAATGGCATGAACGGAAAACTGCGCTTTTGTGATGGGGCGGATCTGCGATGGGTGCACAAATCGCAAAAATGGAAAGTGCGATGGCGCGATCGATCGCGCTGCAAACAATTGCGACGGGTCAAATGGGCCTAACCAATGAAAATTCGATCTGGGATAAGAGCCTTTAGGTGCAGCATTCGATTACATGGATGAAAGGAGGCGTGGAGCTAGTGGAGAAAGGGGCTAGGCCTTATATGATTTCAAAAGTGGATTTTTGGCCTTTTTCAAAGTATTTCCAGCTTGGGGAAGGGCAACGATAGAGAGGAAAAAGGGGACTTTGGCCGAAATGTGAATGGAGGGGCTGATTTGTACAACATCGGCTCCATCTGGGGACGGCATGTTTGTCCTCGGACATGTCAAGAACGCGCAGACCTCAGACCCTCTTGTGTGTGAATTTTATTCTACGATCCCTTTTCTTTTTCTTCAAAACTTATCAGCTTATCCATACTATTTACATTTAAAATTGAAATCACACTTATATACATCATATACATTATAATACATCAAGCCTGGTCTGCTTGAATCAGTACTGGAAGTAGGATTTAAGGAATCGTCCATTCACGGGGGCATCTAACTAGTCACCTTGTAAATTTTCCAATATAAATGTGTTGTTGCCTCCCTGTTGCACAATTTTGAATGGGCCAAACCAGAGGGGGTCAAATTTCCCGTGTTTTCCTTTCTCAGCTCTTTTGACATCCCATCTGAGAACTAGGTCCCCAATCTGAAACTTTCTATCCTTAGCGTGTTGATCAAAGATATATTTCATTTTTTCCTGATACTCTATCAATCTCTGATTCACCTGGTTCTGTGTCTCCTCCAATTCTACCAATTGATTTATCCTTCTGACCATATCATCTGATTCTTCTTGGTTTTCTTGCATGAAACGTGCCACTGGCAACACCAATTGCATAGGAAACACAGCTGCTCGCCCGTATACTAATTCGTAAGGGGACTTCCCTGTAGCTCTCTTGCTGGTTATTCTATTCGCCCATAGAGCAAACTTTAATTGGGAGTCCCAATTTTTCTGATTCTCACTGATTGTTTTCTTCAAGGCCCTCGCCAATGTTTTATTAGAAGATTCTGCCAGGCCATTCCCTTGCGGATAGTAGGCTGTTGAATGATTTAATACAATGTTATACTGCTGGCATAAATTTACAAATCTGGTAGACTTGAATGCTTGTGCATTATCAGTTACAATTCTAGCAGGACAGCCAAACCTGGATATGATATTTTCCTCCATAAACTTGATTATCACAGCATCTGTAGCATTCCTGGAAGGTATGGCATCCACCCATTTTGTAAAATAATCTGTGGCTGTTAGTATCCATTTGTGTTGGCCACTTGATGGGGGATGTATTTCTCCTATGAAATCTAATCCCCATTTCTGAAATGGTGCATTTACATGTACTAGAATTAGGGGCAGAGTGGCTAATTTCTGTCTTTCTGCAAATCTTTGACACCTATCGCATGCTCTGACCCAGGCAAAAACATCTGTGAATAATTTTGGCCAGTAGAAACTAGCCTTGAGAATTTTATGAGCTGTAGCCCTCCAGCTGTAATGTCCTCCACAGATTCCTTCATGAAATTCTGTCATTATATTCTCCACTTCATTTTCTGTAAGGCACAGTAATAGTATGCCTGAAGGATCTTTCCAATATAATTGACCATTTGTAGCTATATACTTCTGTGATTTCATTCTTACAGCTCTATATTTTATCTTATCACAACTCGGAGGACAGCTAAGTGTTAAAAGATATTCAAATATTTCTTTGTACCAAGGACTAGTTAGATATTTCATATGTATCTTTTGAGTGGCCATCTCTAGTCCTTGCTGCTCTTCTCCTTTCTCAGATTCTTCATTTTCTATGATGGATAAATTAATGCCCAAGGCTTGATGATTTGATTCAGATAACATCTTAGCAAGTCCCTGTCCTTTAATCAACTTAGTAGGCCTTATGTCCAAATCATACTCCTGAATTTTTGCAATCCATCTTCCTCTTCTACCTTCGTTGTCCCCCTGAACAATAATGTATTTGACAGCTGCTGTGGGAACATATGCAGTAATGTGAGATTGCAAAACATATACTCTAAAAGCTTTAAGGGACTTTACCAGGGTGTATGCCTGCTTCTCCAATATATTATATTTCAATTCGGCATCATAAAGCACTTGACTGAAGAAAGCTATAGGCTGTTCATATCCCTCTTCATTTTTCTGTAATAATACTCCAGCAATTGTATGAGGGGAAGCAAATGAAAAGATCATAAATGGCTTGTTGTAATCTGGTCCAGCTAGCACAGGAGCTTCAGCAAATGCTTGTTTTATCCTTGTAAATGCATCTCTAGATTCCTGGGACCATTTCACTTCATTATCCTTTTTCAACATATCAGTTATATGCCTAACTATCTCGGCATAGTTAGGAATGAACCTTCTCAAAAAATTGATTCGGCCTAAAAACACCTGTACTTCCTTCTTATTCCTCGGTAGAGGAATACTGTTTATTACTTCAACTCTCTTAGGGTCTATTCTCACACCATCTTTAGTTACAATGTGCCCTAAAAGTTTTCCCTCATCTAATGCAAACAAAGATTTTTGAGGATTAAGAGAAAGGCCGTACCTTCTGCATTTTTCAAAAGTTCTTCTTAAATGTTCAATATGCTCATCATCATTCTTTGAAAACACTGTGATATCATCAAGATATACCACCAAAAACTTGTTCTGTTCTCCAACAAAGGCTATGTCCATTGCCCTCTGAAAAGTAGCTCTTGCATTAATTAATCCAAATGGCATCCTAGCATACATAAAAGTTCCCCATGGTGTAGTAAATGTAGTTTTCTTCTGGTCTTCTGGAAATACAGCTACCTGATTATAACCAGAAAATCCATCCATCATTGACATTCTGGATGCTCCCACCACTTTCTGCAGGATGTGGTCCATCTTAGGCAGTGGATAATTATCTTTCAATGATGCTCTATTTAAATTCCTGAAATCCACACAGCCTTATTTCTCTGTTTTTCTTTCGTACAGGAACAAGGTTTGCTACCCATTCTGAGTACCTCAATGGCACAATTATTTTGGCTTTCAATAGCTTCTTGACTTCTTTTTCAATAGAGGGAAGCAGCAGAGGATTTATCTGTCTGAGTTTCTGCTTATATGGCTTCGCATTCTCCCTCAATGGAATCTTATGTTTCATTATATTTACATCAAAAGTTTTTAGGTCCTGATAGGACCAAGCAAATACATCTCTATAAGATTGAAACAACTTCAAATACTTTTCTTTATATTCTTCTGGGACCTTTTTAGATAATTTCACAATTTTGGGATCATCAGAAGTACCCAGATTCAAATCTCCCACTTGATCTTCTTTTGTCACCTTGTTTGGCTGCAATGGAACGTCATCTTTGTTAAATAATATTTCTAGAGGCACTAGACCTCTAGGTATAACATTTCCTTTTAGCTGCAGCACTTTGTTACCTACTATTGTTTCTTCCCATTTGTTTTCTGCGGTATTTCTAACTTCTTCCTCTTCATTATCATCAATCTCCATATTGGAGAATTCTCCCACTGTCTCCATGAATCTCTTCATATGTTCATCATCTTCAAATACCTTCCAATGCTTTATATTATCTGGAATAGATGGTCTGTACCGTACCTCCACTTCATATCTTAAGAGTGGATTTTGAGGAGGACGGAATGTACTGGCAGCTACAGCAAGAGAACCTGCTATTCTATTTTGCTCCCTGGGCATGAACTGTATGTTAATGCTGAGAAGAAATTTTCTATCATGTCCCATACTTCGTTTCTATATGCTCTGAGCCGAGGGTGCTTAGTTTGACATTCATTTTTGATCTGCCTTACCACGAGCTCAGAGTCTCCCAAGACTTTTAAACCTTGGATGCCCATGTTTCTGGCTGTCTGTAATCCCAATACTAGTGCTTCGTATTCAGCTACATTGTTTGTAGCCTCATACTCTAATTTAAAGGACAGTGGCACCCATTTTCCTGTAGGAGAAATTAGTAACACCCCAGCTCCATTACCTTCTCTTGAATTTGCTCCGTCAAAATGCAAAGTCCAAATTTCTGATTCCTGAACTCCTTTAGGCTGCTCAGCTTGAAAATGACCAAAGAGAGGCTCATGAACATAATTTTGATTTTCTTCTAACATCAAACATGATAAGTCTCCCTCTTTGTTATAAACTGGAGAATTCTCTGAGCAGTCAGCCTTAGTTACCATTTTAAAAAATCTAGTCTCCCGGTACAACCTCCTTTCCTGACCTCCAAAGACTGGGACAGTAGCATATGCTAAATCAAATTTAATTGATCCCCCAATCTTTGTACCCCAGGACCTTGACAGCAGCATGCCAAAGCGGGCTGGGATATCGGCAACCACAATGTCCATGACCACACTCTTTACTGGAATTTGGGCCAAATTGACCACTAAATATTTAATCATTCCCAAGCATTTAACTCTTTTAGAATCAAATGAATATAATTCTTTGTATGGTCTTGTAATTTTCAGTCCTAGTTGTTCCATGACAGACAGAGGCATAAGATTATGGGAAGCCCCAGAATCTAACATACAATTGTGCAACAGCAGGTCATGTATAACTAGAGACACGTAAAAAGGAGGAGTAGAAGGGTCTATCTCCTCGACATGTGGGCCAAAGACTACCATGGGTCTTTCTTCTTGAAGGTTTAGACTATCAGGCGCAATTGGTATTTCAGGAGGAAGCATAAAGGAGGTGACTTGAGACTGGTATACAGGTTGTTTTAGTAGTTCAGTCAGGGGGACAGGAATCTTAATCTTCTCAAGCTCTTTTTGCAAATTGAAAGCAGATGGGGGTTTTTCTATCACTACTTCTTTTGACTCCTTATTTTCAACTGGAGATTTGACTTCTTTTGACACTGGCTCAGCATTAGGAGGACTGACTATTTTTGAAGAAGAAGGAATCTGATCATTAGGCTGCAAGGGAGTATTTAGAACATTCTTACCTTTTTCTATGTTTCTCTTTATTGCTGATTCCTTCTGAGTAGATGCTTCTCTCTGAGGTGGCTCCTCTTCTTGATCTTGATTTCTGGTCTTCTTCCTTGAAGATCTAAGATCATATTTGACATTGAATTGTGCTTGCATGAAATCAGCGAATTTCTTACAATAATGATCAATCTCTGCTTCTTTGTTCTCGTCTTGCAATGGCCAATCCATATCATCAGTATTTGAAAAAGCCAGATTTGAATCTTCTAATCCATAAGCTGCATCTCCAGTGGAGTCATCTGCTGGTCCTTCCAGGTATAGGGGATGAGGTACCTGGTCCTGTTGTTCCTTTGCTTCTCTCGGCAATATCTGCAATGGTGGTCTTTTGTACTGAGGATTGTATCCTCTATTTGGAGCATTGTAATAGTTCTTGGGAGCTGAATTTTTAGCTTCCAGTTCAAGCTTGACCATCTTCTTTATCATTTTGCTTATTTCATCCATTCTATCTGAATCTTTTTCCTGATTAGAGGTGGAAACCTCTTCTTTTCCTCTCCTCCTAGTATCCTATTCAATTTTTCCCTTCAGTTTCCCAGTGGAGGCAAAGTTTGCTTCCAATTCCAAAGCGTCTGACTGTGCATCATCTAAAGTGGCAGGTTTTCTTTCTCTCAATGAGAATCCAAAGTCAAAATCAAAGGCTGCTATAAAAATTATCTTGGCAGCAGCTTCATGGGGTTTCATTTTAGGAGGCAGGCTCAGATATAACTTGTTGAATCTTTTGATAAATTCTGATACCCCTTCATTCTGTTTCTTCTTCATAGTATTAAACTCAGTAATACATTGACCATGATCTTTCTTTTCCCCCCATTTCCTGAGAAAAGTATTTTCCATCTGGTCCCAGGTGGTCACAGAATGATTTCCCAATGTCTTGAACCATTTTCTAGCTTCACCTTCCAAAGACTGTACAAGCAATCTCAAGACCACATCCAAATGTTCAACATTTAAGTTCTCTGCAAAAGAGCAGAAGGTCTCTCAAGATGTTTCTGAGCATCAACTTCATTTTCACCATTAAATCTTGGCATAATATTTAGATAATCCTGCGGCATATCATTTAGCACTTGGGGCAAGGCCAGTGGAGCGTATTTGTTCAATAGAAAAGAAGGAACATTAGCCATTGGGGGAGGTGGGGGTTGTACAATATTCTGAGATACAAATGAAGGGAGAGGAGTAGGAGGAAGCGGAGTATGAATAATAATGGGAAAATATGATATGGAGGACTGAGGCGTAGCTGGGAATAATTCACGACTAACAGCGGCTACTTCTGTGACTTCTTTAATTTCCTCAGCCTCGGGAGTAGGATGAGAGTCTTCTTCAATCTAGACACTTCCTCTACGTGGAGTTTCTGAGTAAAACTCGGGACTTTTTGTTATGATCTCTTGAGAAGAAGAGGGCGGATAATCTTCAATGGAATATTCAGGGTTTTCAACAAGAACTGACTTCCTCTCCTTCCAAAATCTTTTATGAATGATCTTCTCTGGGTCAGACACGTAAGGTGTTTTCGACTGAGATGTATCTGACCTCAAATGTGGCTTTCGAGAAGCCAGGACTACCAATAAAATTTATCAAATAAAGACCAGTGGAGTCGCCAAGGTGAGAGATACGCAACTCTTCAACTCTTCGTGCTCACCTGGTTAGAGAGTGAAAACAATTTGTCAAGGCCCAGGGAAACTGATATTCTTGAATTCGTTCCCCGGCAACGGCGCCAGAAAGATGTTGTGGACAATTTTTTCACCCCCCTAGAGACAGTCTAGAGTTGCCATAGACCAGTGCCTAGGACATCTTAATATAGCAAGGAGCTCTTTGTATAATTTGGATTTTTAGTCCAAGAGCTCACTTACTATCTCTTGTTTGAACAAGGAAATTAGTTTTGAATGGGACCAATCTCTCTCAGAAGCTGATACAAAGATAAGAATAGTGTAGGGACATTATGCAAAACTCCAATATAAAGGCATGAGACAGTTAAGAGACAGCTTACTGTAAAGAGGGCTAGCTCAAATAATATATCACAGAAATCAAATATCAGGAAGTGAGTGCAGTGAGGAAACATAGAGAAGATATTAGTTAACATGAGACTAATACCCAGATACACAACAGAACCACATAAGGGCATATTAATTTATGAATCCTTATATGACAATGGAGTTTTAAAATCACCCTCCTCAAGTAACTAATATAGCAGAAAATATGGAAGAGATGAACATGGAACAGTATATCATTACTAGGCCTATTTAAAGCGCTTGACTAATTCCAGAAAGGGCATCAACAAGGATGAATCCTTACTGCAAACTAGTGAGCCACTCGCATTCTAGAACATGATACAAGAAGATAAATAGCATGAAAGGAGATATTGTATTAACACATAAGAGAAAATTACATACTGTGAGATACCAAAGACCAGAATCCTCATTACAGTTATAACTCCTCCTCACTGAGACCCTACGGGTTCTGAACCTTCATACAGAAATATTACAAAATGAATACAAAAGCCTTTTCACTACACAGTTTGCTGATAGAAATCTGGAACCTTTACAATGTCTTTCTTTCTACCTTTTATAGAGAAGATGGAAAGCTCCAGAGCATGGGGTAGGTATCCTACATTTATTGATCTGATTTGAATAAAATGGCGGAAAACATTCGCACCCATACTATGAATGACTAAACATAAATGATTGTACTTTACAATTTACTCTCAGAAATGAATGTTGAAAATGAAAATCTCCTCATAAACAAGACATAAATAATAAAATATACAAATGTTCCACCCTTTGCTGGAGGAGGGAGATCTGCGGCAATTAAACCTTGAGGCGCATGTTTCTGTACATAGTACTTTCGGCCTTCTAATTTTGAATTTCAAATTTGAAACCTTTCCTGCCGGACAATGAATTCATAGCCTCTTCATTAATAATCTGTTGCTGCATTAATGTTTTCATCCACCCAAATTTTCCTTTTGATTTTCTCTGGAGGGTTCTACAAATTCAAATCCTCACCTTCTTTAATGGTGGTCATATCATTGCTGCTTCCGGATCTTTCCTCACCAATTTTCCTCCTGGAACATAGTCCTGCAATGCATCCTCAGCCTTTGTAATGGAAATGATGAATCATGGTAATTATTGGCCGTAATAAACCTGCAAAAACCGAAACCTATTAAATAAAACCCAGCACAGAGACGGCGAACATGGTGGAGCCGATGGAAATGGTGAAGATGAAGGCATGGATGAGTAGACGAAGGCGTAGATATAAAACAAACACACTGAAATGTGACACCTAAGCGGAATATGTGGATGGTGGAGGGAGAAACGGATAACACGTGGGCAGATGACGAAGAGTGGCGGAAAAACGCTAACAATTTAAAGACCCAAAGGTTAATTTTTGGAGATATTACAAAGGAAAACATGACAAAACAATGGAGTGAGAGCTTTGGAAGTGGGACCCGGAGCGCACATCGCAAATTCGCAAATGGAGAAAGTGCGATGGGGAGACATCGGCGCAACAGGAAACTGCGCTATGCGATGGATGTGACCGGATGAGCGCAGATCGCAAAAACGAAAAGTGTGATGGCGCAAAATGGCATGAACAGAAAATTGCGCTTTTGCGATGGGGCGGATCTGCGATGGGTGCGCAAATCGCAAAAATGGAAAGTGCGATGGCGCGATCGATCGCGCTGCAAACAATTGCGACGGGTCAAATGGGCCTAACCAACGAAAATGCGATCTGCGATAAGAGCCTTTAGGTGCAGCGTTCGATTACATGGATGAAAGGAGGCGCGGAGCTAGTGGAGAAAGGGGCTAGGCCTTATATGATTTCAAAAGTGGATTTTTGGCCTTTTTCAAAGTATTTCCAGCTTGGGGAAGGGCAACGATAGAGAGGAAAAAGGGGACTTTGGCCGAAATGTGAATGGAGGGGCTGATTTGTACAACAATGAGTATGGGAATGCCTACCTCAGCGATGATATATATATATATATATATATATATATATATATATATATATATATTTTGCATTGAATTTTTTTACAGGGTTCCAACTGGGGTGTCCATAGGCTAATCCTTGAAATGATAAAGCACTTCACTCTTCGAATTATCTCAGACTTCGCGCTTTAGGGGTAAATCTGTTACATTGAAATTTGTCACCATGACGTTTTAGTGTCTATATGGGTTCATAATTACTCATATATTACTCCCTTAGAAGTCGACAACATCAAAGTTCCTAAAATTAAGCCTTGAAATTGAGAGAAAAGCTCATAAAAGTCTTAAAAACACTTGTACCTCACTTTCTTTAACATTGCCTGCGGTACCGCACCTTTTGTGAAGAAAAATTACAGTACCTACCACACTTTTTATGTATTAAAGGTGCAGACCCCTATAAAAGGTAAAAAAAAGGCGGAAAGTAACATTTAGAAGCCCATTAGTCAAATTTGGAAGCTTCTAGAAACAATTATCCGGTCGAAGGTTCGCTCCTATCATGTATGTTCATTGCTCCATTATGGGAGCCTACCCCTTAGTTTATGGAGATCAGTCCCTTCAAAATAGGACTCTATCCCTTCCATTTTGGAGCTGTAACGACTTTCATTTTCCTTTAAATTGAAGTTTTGATTCAGTTTCTGTTTCGGGGA